>JACXGJ010004279.1:0-46677 GCA_016801105.1 Esox niger | reverse complement strand
CATTGATAAAGGGGGTAGGTGTTGACTGTTGGCAGAGGAAGTGGGATGGTAGCAGGAAGGGGAGAGGGTTATGGGGTACAGTGGACTTGAGGGTAGAGGTGAGGAATATGGGGTGTAGGAGAGAAGAGGTGATGTGGTGTCGACTATGCTTAGGGCACACAGGATTGAATGCATCATTGAAGGTGATAGGTAAGCATGAAACAAGGCTGTGTGATAGGTGTCAAGTGGAGGAAACAGTTGAACATGTGTTGAGAGCAGTATGATGTTGAGAGGGAGAGGCTGTATGAGAAGGTTAGAGAAGAGGGTAGGAAGTGGGATGTAGGGGGGTTGCTAGGGGGCGGGAAGGGGAGTGGGATGGCAGCTAAGGCTGTATGTCGATATCTCAGGGCTACAGGTCTGAGCAGGAGGATATAGGAAAGGCAGGCTGTGAGCGGCCCCACTCTCCGGTACAGTAGGTGGCAGTATATGCATCTTCAATGGATGCAATCAGACATTAATTTAAGAGGAGGAAGAAGAATATAGCCGAAAAGTTATTTCAGCCTGATGGTTATATTGTGAGACTGTTTCTGGTAGATTTTCGAAATACGCATCTGTGCATGCGTTTTGGGTCAGGATAAACAACGTTCAGTAGCTACGTTGTGGTAAAACTAAAACTGATATAGGGAATATCTACAACTGAGATATACAACTCATTAGCAATAGGTGGCATTAAGATGCATAGGGCACCTTTAAAGGGGAATGATGACAAATATCTAAGATTGGTAATTGTTGGACTGTCTCACTACGCAAGCAGCTGTGGTTTGGCTTGTGCAGTAAGGCCACAAGCCAGCTTTAGAGATGTTAGAAAATATAATCTTAAAACCTACAACCGACATTCATTACATAAAATGTATATGGTATGTATAACAGTTGATTGGGGTCCCTGGATTTGGTTTTAGCTGTGACAGAACATATTAATTACATAGAAAATCTTATTACAGAGTTCCATAAAATCGCCCGAGTGGGAAGAGAGCAATGTAACCCTCTGATGTTGCAAACATGCTAGCTCAACCCTACTCTCCCACAGTGAGAGATGTGTGCATTAAGTTCAACAACCTCAGATTCAAGGAACCAAATCTGGTAGTTGGGATGATACAGCGCCCTGGGATAAAATCATCCGAATCAATAACCAATTATTTGTGAAGCTATGACAATAAATTCCCTTATATCTTAGAACGATCGTATTGAATTGTACCCCTACAGTAAACGTATGTAATCAATGAAAGACAGGCTTTTAAAAAAACATTTTTAAACAAATCTAAACCTTTATTGAACCATAATACATGTGTATAACACAATATTAATAAAAATATGTTTTTATTTCTATCCTTATGGGGACCAGAATTCATTTCCCCCTTACCCTACATTTTAACATAAACCTAACAACCTGATCCAGAAAACGCTTTAACATATTAGGCAAAATGGGTCTTAATTTTTCATGTTTTACTATCGTTATGCTGACTTGCTCTTAATTTTGTCTACAAAAAAAGGACCACACACATACTTTGGGGGAATAAAATGTATTCTTTGGGGAAATAAATTTGAAATATTTGAAAGGACTTCTGGTGAAAGACTGACATACTTATTATACTACACTTTTTGGACCCAAATGTATTTTGAATAAAATCTTATTTTGCCTAACCATAACTCTAACCTTTACCCTAAAAACCCAGTAGAATTCTAACACTAGCCTCATCACTAGTCATGATTTAGCATGGATTTCTATGCTTGAGGACATCTAATCCTTACAAGTTAGTAGTAGTAACGCACCGACACACACATGCACGCTCACGCACGAGCGCCCAATATTTACTGAAGTATAGCTGTTGGCAATTTTGTACTGAGAACAAAGAACACTAGTATAAGACAAATATATAGGTAACACTTTATGGGCATCTACAGATGGACTAGAGTGCCGACTGTTCCTCTGAAGATTGTACCATCTAACCCTAATCATCACCCAAATCTCAATCCAAACTTTAATTATGGTTCTTCTGAAAATAAACCTAATCGTAACAATAGTAACTTTTTAATAGTTTGTTGATAGTATGAGTATTTACAGGTACACATTGGGACTCAAAATAAAATGTATCTAATAACAATTAGAGAACTATACATACAGAATTTAAGCAATCAAACATACATAACTTCAATGAAAGTCAAGTGACACCAGTATCTTGGGGCAACTTGAACATAACCAGAGCACACCCAGTCAGTCACTGTCTTCACCATCACTGATGATTCCCAGGAGGTTACTCCAGTCAGTAGGTCTCTTGTGCCTCCTGCCTACATGACTGTCTTCACTGTCTGAGCTTGAGTTGACAACACATTTATCAGCTGAAAATGGAGAGGACTGTGGTTGCCATAATGACGGCCCTTTCCGCTTTGGACGACCTGAGACAGAGAACATCACCAGTTCATTCTCCAGTTGTATGTCCATCAATATGAACACTACAGTGTAACACCAAGTTGATTACATTTCAGAGATATCAACCTATCCAGCATAAGCGATTGTGAATCAATTTCACCTGTTTCGGTGAAAAAGAAAGTGATAACAGGCGAATCAGATGCAACAGCAAGACAACCCTGAAAAAGGGACAGTTGTCCTTCCTGACTAATTCATCTCTAGTTTTGCGTTTTGCTAGTTTCCTTGTCACAACTGGTAGCATGAAGCAGTACCTGCAACCCATTCAGGTTGCACACACAGTCCAGCTCCTTTAGGGTGGCACACACATACATGCCATCACAAGTTTTGCATAGGAGCCCAACATCGTCTAGTAGGACCTTTACTCACAGTCCAGCACCATGCAGCTCGATTCGCATTCGCCAGAGAACACCAGAATTGGCAGGTCCGCCATTGGCACCCTGTTCTCTGCACAGATGAGAGCAGGTTCACACTGAGCACGTGACAAATGTGAGTCTGGAGACGCTGTGCTGCAGTGGTTCCTGGATTTCTTCTTGTGCAGAATAATGTCCAGCCTCATGTGGCCAGAGTGTGCAGGCAGTTCCCAGATAATGAAGGCATTGATGTCATTGGCTGGCCCTCACGTTCCCCACACCTGAATCCAATTGAGAACCTCAAGGAAATGATGTATCGGTGCATCCGACACCACCAAGCACCACCATAGACAGTCCAGGAGCTCACCGATGCCCTGATCCACATCTGGGAGGAGATCACCCACAAAACCTTCCACAGTCTCATCAAGACCATGCCCAGACATTGTTGGGAGTGCATGCAGAATTGTGGGGGCAATTAACACTAATGAGTTGCCGTGATGAAAACCACACAAGTTGGAACAGCCAGGATTTCAATAGTTTACTTAGATTTTCAGAGTTTGAATCCAGTCCTCAATCAGTTGATGATTTTGGTTTTCTAGTGACCACTGTTACATCATTTTGTTCCCAACAATTAGACAATGTACAGTAGAGATTTAAAATATTTCGTTCAATGTGACCTGATGTGTTCCTTACATTTTTTGGGTCTGTGTGAATTTTATTGAGTGTGATGTCAGCAGCAGATTTTAGCAGAGTATTGTATGTATGTACAGTAAAAGGCAGATTTAGATTTCTGATTCACAGCTTACGCTGGAACTCACCGATTTTCTTTATGAAAAGTTGAAAGAAAATGTAAAGTACAGGATAGTCATAGGATGCTTTAAAACATTCGCTTTGTCAATCAGTGTGCAGGTTTACACATGCCATTAGTGAAGGACGAGGACAACTTTAGAGTGGACAATAACATCACCTTCAGTGTTTATGATGTTGTTGAGATCGAGGTCTGCCAACTCTTGTGCCTCCTCTCTCCTTAGTCTGGCTTTATTACACTTCTCAATAGAAGGCCGCCCTTATGGGAAGAGAGAAAAGTAATTAGTGGGTTTAGAAAGTCACTACCCCCTTTCAAAATGTTTGTCTTTGTGCCTGAAATGAATACACAAAATCTAACTTTTATGGCAGGAAAAGGTTTCTTTACACACATTAACCCACAATATCCAAATTAATATACTTAAATATACCTTAGAAATCAATATACAAACAAACCTTGGGAATATTATACTTGTGAATTACAGCCATGATTATCTGAGTATATCCTTACTTTGGCCATTATTACTTGCAGAATTGTTCATGCTCAATGAAATTTCATGTTGACCGCTAATGGACTGCACCCAAGTCATTCCACAGACATTTATTGAGATTTAAGTCTGGGAGATTTAAGTCCTGTGTATGGTTTCTTCAGTCAGTGATGGTTTGGGGTGCCATGTCATCCGCTGGTGTTGGTCCACTGTGTTTTCTAAGGTCCAAGGTCAACACAGCCGTCTACCAGAAAGTTTTAGAGCACTTCATGCTTCCTGCTGCTGACAAACGTTAGGGAAATGCAGATTTCATTTTCCAACAGGACTTGGCACCTGCACACATTGCCAAAGCTACCAGTACCTGGTTTAAGGACCATGGTATCCCTGTTCTTAACTGGCCAGCAAACTCGCCTGACCTTAACCCTATAGAAAATCTCTGGGGTATTGTGAAGAGGAAGATGCGATATGCCATACCAAACAATGCAGAAGAGCTGAAGGCCACTATCAGAGCAACCTGGGCTCTCATAACACCTGAGCAGTGCCACAGACTGATCGACTCCATGCCACACCGCATTGTTGCAGTAATTCAGGCAAAAGGGGCCCCAACTAAGTATTGAGTGCTGTACATGCTCATACTTTTCATGTTCATACTTTTCAGTAGGTCAACATTTTTAAATATCATTTTTTTGTATTTGTCTTAAGTATTATTCAAATTTTCTGAGATACTGATTTTGGGGTTTTCATGAGTTGTCAGTTATAATCATCAGAATTAAAAGAAATAAACACTTGATATATATCAGTCTGTGTGGAATGACTGTATACATTATGGAAGTTTCACTTTTTGAATGGAATTACTGAAAACAACTTTTTTATGATATTCTATTTATATGACCTGCACCTGTATTAGAAACCTATCCCAAGTCAACTCGCTAACACAAAAACCAGCACAGCTAAACAAACATGGTAAAAATATGGATTTAGATTGGTCCTCCCGTATTCATTGATGCTTTTGATTGAATCACAGATAGAAACTAATAACTGCAGTGAGGTACACATTTTTGGAGATTGAACTTTTTTCTTTGGTGAATTACAGACATCACAACAAAAATTTCAGACGGAACCTTAATTCTAAGCTCACGAAATGTTAAAATTCCTCTGTTTCATTGTTTTCAGAAAAATATATAAATAGGCCTTAGTCATGAGGTGTGTTCTTGGTTTCATAACTATCTTTGCGACAGAAGACAAAATTATGTGCTGGATGGAGATAAGTCTGAAAGCAGGGATTCATCTTGGGACCTGTTTTTTTTTACTATATAGAGAGGGAAAAAAGTATTTGATCCCCTGGTGATTTTGTATGTTTGCTCACTGATAAATAAATGATCAGTCTGTAATTTCTATGGTAGGTTTATACAACAAAAAAACATGTAAAAAATGTAATAAATTGATTTGTGTTTTAATGAGGGAAGTAAGTATTTGATCCCCTCGCAATCATAAAGATTTCTGGCCCCCCAGGTGTCTTTTATATTGGTAACAAGCTGAGTTTAGGAGCACACTTTAAGGGAGTGCTCCTAATCTCAGCATGTTACCTGTATAAAAGACACCTGTCCACAGAAGCAATCAATAAGATTCCAAACTCTCCAACATGGCCAAGATCAAACAGCTGTCCAAGGATGTCAGGGACAAGATTGTAGACCTACACAAGGCTGGAATGCGCTAAGAGACCATCACCAAGCAGCTGAGAAGTTGGTGCGATAATTCGCAAATGGTAGAAACACAAAAGAACTGCCAAATCTCCCTCGGTCTGGGGCTCCATGCAAGATCTCACCTCGTGGAATTGCAATGATCATGAGAACGGTGAGAAATAAGCCCAGAACTACATGGGATGATCTTGTCAATGATCTCATGGAAGCTGGGACCATAGTCACCAAAAAAAAAATATTGGTACCACACTACGCCGTGAAGGACTGAAATCCTGCAGTGCCTGCATGGTCCCCCTGCTCAAGAAAGCACATGTACAGGCCCGTCTGAGGTTTGCCAATGAACATCTCAATGATTCAGGGGAAACTGGATGAAAGTGTTGTAGTCAGATGAGACCAAAATCGAGGTCTTTGGCATCAACTCAACTCGCAGTGATTGGAGGAGAAGGAATGCTCACCATGACCCCAAGAACACCCACCGTCAAACGTGGAGGTGGAATTATGCTTTGGGGCTATTTTTCTGCTAAGGGGACAGGAGAACTTCTCTGCATCAAAGAGACAATGGATGGGGCCATATACAGTCAAATCTTGGTTGAGAACCTCCTTCCCTCAGCCAGGGCATTGAAAACAGGTCATGGATGTGTATTCCAGTATGAGAATGACCCAAAACACACAGCCAAGTGTGCAAACCTGGTGGCCAACTACAAGAAACATCTGTCCTCTGATTGCCAACAAGGGTTTTGTCACCAAGCCATGTTTTGCAGGGGGGTTGAATACTTATTTCCTTAATTAAAATTAAAATCCCATGTCAACATTTTTGACAATGAGATCATTTCTTTTTGAGTGAGCAAACGCACAAAATCAGCTGGAAAAAATTAAGAGACCACTGCAAAATTATCAGTTTCTCTGGTTTTACTATTTATGTGTTTGAGTTAAATGACCAGTTCAGTTTTATTCTACAAACTACTGACAACATTATTCCCAAATTCCAAAAATACATTATAATTTAGAGTATTTAATCGTAGAAAATAACAACTGGTCAAAATGACAAAAAAATATGCTTGTTATTGTTTTCTGACCTCAAATAATGCAGAGAAAACAAATTCATATTCATTTTTCAACAAGAAAATACTAATATTTCAACTTAGGAAGAGTTCAGAAATCAATATTTGGTGGATTAACCCAGATTTCTTAATCACAGCATGGTATGCTCTCCACTAGTCTGTCACATTAATTTTAGGTAACTTTATGCAACTACTGGCACAAAAGTTCAAGTAGTTCGGGTTTGTTCGATGGTTTGTGACCATCCACCTTCCTCTTGATCAGATTCCAGAGGTTTTCAATGGGGTTCAGGTCTGGAGATTGGGCTGGTCATAACAGGGTCTTGATCTGCACCTTGATTGACACCTTGACACCTTGATTGCACCTTGAAAACAAATTCTCAGTGTTGGGGAATATTGTCAGAGCAGAAGGAAGCAGGTGTTCTTTCAGGATAAACTTGTACTTTGCATGATTCATGTCATTCAAACAAATCTGCCCTGTCCAGCCTTACTGAAGCATCTTGAAATCATCACAGATCCTCCACCAAATTTCACAGTGGTGCGAGACACTGTGGCTTGTAGGCCTCTCCAGGGTGCCATCTAACCATTAGACCACAAGGTGTTGGGCAAAACTAAAAATTTTACTTGTCAGAAAAGATGACCCTGCATACAAATACCTTGGAATTTGGATTGACAGCAACCTTGTTAAAAAGTTTACATTTAAAGTGGGTTTCTTCTAAAGGAATAGATCTCGCTTTTCTCTGGCAAACTGGAAAATAATTGTTCAGTCTATTTTCATGCCTGTGCAAAATCCATCTGTCTACTCTGAAGACGATTTATTCAGTTTATCATAGTGACCTTCATTTTATTACATCAGCTAGTTAGAATACTCATCATTGCATCCTTTACCAGAAAGTTGGTGGGACATCCTTAAAAGTACGTAGACCTTCTCATTACTTTATCTGTGTATATAAAGCCCTACTCCACAAGGTTCCGGTATACTTAACATCTCTGTTGACAACTAGTTTCTCTAGCTACAATACAAGATGACAGAGATGGTTAGTGTTAGACACTTTCTATTTTTTATTTCACAATGCGGCAAATGTTTTCAATGAGTGACAGGCCTGGACTGCAGGCAAGCAAGTTTAGCACCCAGACTCTTTGCTGGACCGTGTAAACAAAGCCAACCTAAAAGAGCAAATGTCTCTTACGGACTAAGTGAGTGAGTGCCTGACTGACTGTCTAGCCCCCTTGTTAAATAGCATAGTGGTTAGAGACTCGGTCTACGCACCATCAGGTCCCACGTTTGACTGCAGTCTCAGTCAAAATACATACCTAAGGATTTGTTCAGGACAGAAAAACTTCAGTAACCACCTTATAGGAAGCCTAAAA
Source organism: Esox niger (assembly GCA_016801105.1). Classification (NCBI taxonomy): domain Eukaryota; kingdom Metazoa; phylum Chordata; class Actinopteri; order Esociformes; family Esocidae; genus Esox; species Esox niger. The sequence goes on along the minus strand of JACXGJ010004279.1, from coordinate 38,439 downwards.
TAATACAGTTCTGGTGGATATTAGGATTTGTTCAGGATGGACAAAACCTTTGCTGGCTACAACCTTTCAGTAACTACTTAATTGGAAGCCAAATATAAAACTGCTCACTGTAATACTGTGAATATTTCTGGTGGATTTTCAAATTACCTATTAGGTTTTGTTCAGGATAGACAAAACTTTGCTGCCTACACGATTCTCTCAAATCGTCAGTTATCGTCACCTATATTGATTGGGATTTTATCAATGTCATTCACAAATGGCTAATAAGCTGTTAAAACAGCCAGTATCAAAAGCCATACAGTTCATACATTGTAGGATTCTTGACGTGCTGTATGCAGCTTGCTGTTACCTACCTGGCTATCTGCCAAACTTTGTCGAATTAACTCTATATAAATGAATTTGTTAAATTCAGCTTTAAGAGTTTACCAATGCGATATTTTTATCTATTTACCTTTTATTCAACTTTTCTACACCGGGACTCAATCTGGACATACTTAATGAAACTACTCACCCCTGAACACCCAAAGCAAAGTACCATTGTAACGCCTTATCATTGTAATTGTTGTAGCTACAACACAGAGAACTATCATCTTCAGGTAAAAATATCAGAGTAAGAGGCTCGGCTTTGTCAGGCAAGGGTTATGTTAGTGTATAAATGGAAAAAACTGCGTCTGTGCCACCAGGAAGAAACAATAGTGTTGTTAGCACTCCGGCACAGCTCCCACAGCCGGGCAAGAACTTTCGCTTGGTCTCTGGGCAGAAATGCCGTTGACCAGTTAAACCTGTCGCTGCTAAAGCCGACAGATTTTCAACAGGTTTTCCCGATTGGAGTTGGAGTCAAGGCCCGAGCCGTCTTCGGAGGGGAATGATTGGCAGGCATTCCATTACCCGCAGAATTTGACTAAAGAATCAGCCTAGCGAAGTCTAAAATTGGCAAGTATAGTGTACAGCGATATTGTTATTCACGTTGGCACCAACAACGTTAGAATGAAACAGTCAGAGGTTACGAAGCAGAACATAGCATCAGCGTGTAAACTATCTAGAAAGATGTGTCGGCATCGAGTAACTGTCCCTGACCCCCCTCCCAGCTAGGGGTAGTGATGAGTTCCACAGCAGACTAGCGCAACCCAATCAGTGACTGAGTTCTGCCAGTCTCAGGAGGTAGAGTTTGTAGATAATTGGCTTTCTTTTTGGGACTCCCATAAATAGGGTCGGGCCTGATCTGCTGAGGAGCGACAGATTGAGTAGTGGACAGATCCTAGCTGGAGTGGTGCTGTTCTTTATCTAGGAACATCAAACTCCTATAGCCTCACCATGAAAGTGGATTAGGGTCTTCATTTTCCATGTCTTCTGTTGTTTTAAATTTAGGAGGACATGAGGTCTTGGCCCACACCTGCGGACTACCAGGCATTACTCGTTGCGGTCCCTGTCCAAAGTCCTCCTGGTGGTGTTGCAGATCAAGACGATATCTGTCGGTTCAACTGCCATTCTGCTGACCACCCCCCCGTCTGTCCCTGTCCTAGTCCATCTGGTCATGCCTCCAATCTGGACTAGGTTTAAATGAACAAACACTACTGTTTTTTGCTCCTTGGGGTTTAAGGCTGGGTGTTTTGTAAAAGCAGTGTGACAACTGCTGATATAAAAAGGGCTTTATAAAATAATTTGACTTTGATTTAGATTCTGGTGGGGGTAAAATTCATAAGAAATGTTAGGCAGTATAATACAATGCCTAATGGTGTCTAGCAAAATATTTCTGACTAATAAGCTTGTAAAACGGCCATTGGCAAAAGTCATACAGTTCATATGCTATTTGTGGTGGAGATAAACTCAAAATGAAACATTACTCAGTTTAGCACAATAATTCTCCAAAATTATTTAAACGGTCAGACCAGAGGATAGTTGTCCATTTTGCCTTAGCCCATCTTAATTGAGCTTGGGCCCAGCGAATGCGATGTTTCTGGACCTTGTTCATATGATTTACATGTTTCCTTTATGATAATGAATTGAAATCTTACTGTTTTATGTTTTTTTCCTTTGCATGGTAGTGTTTTAACTTGCATTTGTGGTTGCAGCGACATACTACGTTCACAGACAATGTTTTTCGGAAGTGTTCCTGAACCCAAGCAGTGATGTCCACTACAGAGCAATATCTGTTTTGAATGTAGAGCCATCTGAGGGCCTGAAGATCGTACCTAATCATATAACTGACCTGTTGGCAATTAACCAAATTAGTTGTGAGATTTTCCACCAGGTTCTATTTTAGAATTACACAACTGTCCTAACTTTTTTTAAACATCTTGCTGGCAAGAAATTCAAAAAGGGCATATATTAAATACCATTTCTCAGTTTCAACATTTCATATGTTGTCTTTGTACTATATTCTATTGAATATAGGGTTTAAATTATTTGCATATAACTGCGTTCGGTTTTTCTTTACACATAACACAGCGCCACAACTATTTGCTAAATTTGCTAAATTCTTCAACCAATTCCAAGATACCTGCCACTGTCAGATACCTAAATATTTGTGCGTGGTTCAAGAGATCGTATCTTGTGCAATGTCTAGTTCCATTGGCAGATTATTTTACTTATTTTAAACAAATATCTCCTCAAATATATTCTATATTTTTTCAACGCATTTATGGCAAGTCATTTTCGCAGCATATAATTCATTCGCCCCAAAACCCATATACCTGTGACCCCCAGATTTTCAAGTTCCCTCTTCAGCACCGCCACCTTTGACTTGGTGGAGCGGCAGCCTTCCAGTAGTTTCTTGTAGTTACGTCTCACGCCACAGAGGGCGATGTAGCGCTTCAGCCTGGCCACCGCCGCATTGTCATCATCCTTTATGTTACATAGATGGAGAATATATTGACAGGATTAGCCAGGGATGGGTCTGATACTGAGAAAGAGACCACTGCACCTACAGTTTTCATTAGAAGAGATTGAGGAGGTATGGGAAATTGCATTCTCTACCTGTGTTTGGGCTACGCTTGGAATTTTGACTGCATATTATGGTGATCAATGAGTTGGCATAAAATACAGCTACTGAACTCACCTTTCCACCTTTAGATCCAGTATCACAGCCCTCCCCCTTTCTCTTCAGCTTTACCACTGTCTTCCTCTTCTTCTGGACGTTCTCGCTCTCCTGTTCATCCTCCAGTGAGGGAAGGGATGAGCTAGAGTCAGAGTCATGGGCTTTCTCCTCGGTTGTCTTGGCTGCCATTTCCTCTATAAGAATTTTTTTAAACAAAACTTTAGGAAGGGGGACTTAATAGATAAGCATAACCTTGTTTTTAAGGCAACACAATGAACCATATGCTGGTATTTTTCAATTTACGATATCAAAGTGGTTAGAGTATATGACCAGGAATCAAAAGGTTGCCTGTCCAAGCTTTTCCAATTCAGAGGCAAGGGATATGCTTAAATAAGTCCCCTTTCTGCTGGACCTTGTGTTCAGTTAACAATTAAATTAATTGAATCCTTAAACAATATGCATGCTCATAAACACTTCAACTCACCCTCTTCCCTGTTAGCGTCATCTGAAGATGCACCACGATCATTCTCACTGCTGTTGTTACTTTGACTTTTCACCCTCTTCTGCTCGACTACCTTGGACTGTCCAGTCTTGTTAGAGTTACTTCCTGTGCTACCACCTATTTGTAGACCTTCTCCCTTTACCCCATTTCCACTATTCCATTTCTCTCGGTTTCCTTTCATACAGTCACTCTGCACTTTCTCCTGTTTCTTTTTCTCCCCGCCTCCAGTTCTTCTTTTCCATTTTATATCTTTCTCAGAGTCACTGTCTGAATTTACGAGGCTCTTTTCAGATGTGTGGGTATCTTGTTTTTTCAATTCATGCTCAAAATCCTCTTCATGTTGTTTTCTCATCCGCTTATCTGCTGTTTTTGTCTCCACCTCACCCTCTGAGCACCTTGGCTTGCCAATGTATCCTCTATTCTTTTTCTTTGTTCCCATTTGGAATATCGGCTCTTTTTGTTCTCCCTCTTCATCACTTGTCCTCCCACTGTTATCATCTTCATCCTCCTCTCTCTGCCTTTCTTCATTTAACAGTTTAAGGCCATCATCTGTGGAATTGTAATATTTGAGAGCACAAAAAGAGAACAAAATTACTTTAGCCAATTTGGAAAATAATTGCCTTAACCATAAAATATTCAAGGGTTAGCATAAGAGAAAATTAACCCTATTACTGAAATTGAAGTCAATCCCAGAATTGTTGTCTGTGGGGGCATGTTCATTTCAAATTTTACATAGGAAACACATAACCATTGTGCTGTCAGGGAAATTGGATAAATATAATATTTTATATACATTTCTTTTTGGGGGCTTTTCAGCAGGAACATAAATCATACCAGTCAATTAAATGTGTTGTGGCAATTTCTTAACTAATGTATTTTGGTTTGCTTATCTATTACCTAGTATGTAACTCTGGTCTGTGGTTGTGACACACATGTCTATATAATACAGAGGATCATTAGATATTCTGAATAGGGGTATCTGTCCTTTGTTCCTTAGGAAATGTAAGAGAGGGGGATCTGGTATTTGCCTAGGAGCATCATTGACTGGTATAGGCAGATTATTGGGTTACTCATTAATATGCACATCTGTATATCTCTTTAGGGCATCTATTGTCTGTCTGGATGCTGTAAGCCCTAACAGAGTTGAAAAGGTTACCCATGTGGAGAAGGACAGCCTGCCCTTTGTGTGAGACCTAGGTTGTAATAGAACAAAGGGAATGTATTCCATTGAGTTAGCACAGATGTGCAGCATTAAACCACACCCCTCTAACTGTTATAAATCCAGACCGTTGTTGAATTTTACTTTAGAGGCTCCTCGAATTATTATTCTGTAACCGTTTTACGCGTCTCTATATTTGCAAATAAACTGCTAATTGTGCCAAGATAATTTTTTCTCCGTCGTACTCCTTTAAGAGTGTCTATCGATGACATTTCCATCACAAATGTTGTGTTTGAGAAATTGTGTTCTAATAAAAGTATATTACTCCCTCTTATGTTTGACCCAAAAATAACTAATTGTTTGTGTTTAGTTTAGTATTTGCATACATTTTCACTAAAATTCATGAAGGGTGCCAATACATCTTGAGATAATTGTAAATATCAGTTTGATCAGTGGTTCTTGAACCTCTGCTGGAGACCCACTGCCATGCCATGTATTAGGTGTATCCCTGAAACAAGCACACCTGAATCAATCAGCCAGGTACTTAAAAATATGAAAAGTTGATTCAGGTTTGCTAGTTTCAGGGATACACCTAATACATGGAATGGCTGTAGGTCCCCAGGAGAAGTTTAAGACCCACTCAGTTTGAAAACAGGTTTTATGTCAAAAAATAAAACTATACCTTAAATTGTTTCAGGAAATTATATAACATAAACGCCTATCCATAAGCAATTGCAACCTTACCACATTCTGTTTGTTGGTTGTGAAACAGACAAAGTTACAGTCATACTTTATTACAATTATGGGAGATCGTAGACTGGCAAACTAGTGGTTTCTCTGGTTGGAATTTAGGGGATATTTGAAAATCTCTTTTGAGAACCGACCAGTAAGACAACCATCTCTGCACAACTCCATCAATCAGGCCTTTAAGATAGAGTGACTAGACAGAAACCCCTCCTGAGTAAAATGCCACCTGAAGGACTGAGTATGATGAAAAAGATTCTGGTCTGATGAAAATCTAACTATTATGCTACATCTAGTGAAAACAAGGTACCGCTCATGTCATGGCAAATACCATCCCTACGGAGAAACATGGTAGTGTTAGCATCATACAATCAATCAAATGTATTCATAAATCCCTTTAAACATTAGCAGTTGTAACGTGCTTTTACAAAACACCCAGCCTGAAACCCCAAGGAGCAAGCAACAACAGTGTAAAAGCACTGTTAGGATAGGAAAAACTCCCAAAAAGGTGACAAAATGTAAGAAACCTAGGGAGGAACTATGCTCGGAGCGATACAAGGATGCTTCTCAGGAGCAGGGACTAGGAGACTGTATTCTGCCAAATTCACTTCTACAAATTCCTGAAAAATGGGTCTGAATACTTATGTATTTGTGCTTTGCCATTATGGGGTATTGGTCTCTAAATTCAAGTGTCTGAATACTTTCTATTTTAAGGTTTTGGGGAGTTTATGACTTCAGTCTCCCCTACAGCAAGTGAAATGCAAGATCAGATTTAAATCAACAGATTGACTAGGCCAGCATCAAACGTTCCACTTTCTCCTCTAAATAACTCCTTGGTTGTGTTTGCAATGTGTTTTGGGCCATTGTCCAGTTGCATTGTCAGCTGCCACCTAATGAGTCTGGGCACTACGGTCTTGTACATTGGTAACCACGATGCAACTGAACACTTATGTATTAATTCTGCTGCAGCCATCTTCTGTTACATCATCAGTCAGATGAGTGTGCTTGTTCCAGAGACAGTCATGTCGGTTCATTGCATGACACTACTCTACCATGTTTCACCAATGAGGTAGTATGCTTTGGATCATTTGCAGTTCCTTTTGTATATTTGTAGTTCCATTTGTAGCTCCTTTTTCACCATACACTTTCCTTACTGTCACTTTGATAAAAGGTTCACCTTTGTCTCATCTGTCCATAAAACTGTACTGGCTGATCTCTGCACTTTTTAGCAAATTTAAATATGTAATTTTACAGGATTGCTTTTCATAGCTCTGATCACCCTGCCAGAAGTGGGGGTAAATGGAGCTCCTAGTAATCAGTAGGGGTGGAAGCCTGGAATGTCAGTCCTCCCACGTCTGTCTTCCGGTAGACAGGGGACTCCATGTGTGTTACCTGGGGCCCCCTGCACCTCGGCATCCCTTCAACAAGACGTATGCTCCATCGTGTGCACAATTCAGACATGCCCATACCTCCTGCCCTATCCACCACCCAGAGTTCCTTCCTCAAAAAAGACCTGGCATTTTGTTCGTGGTGTGTTCCACCGATAATGGAGTTGGAGGCGGTGGGGGGTTTCTTAGCTACTGCTAATGACAGTGTATCGACTCACCCCCGCACAGAAACTATGAAAGGTTTTATGTCAACGCAATGGCCTACAAATTCCTGGTCCTTCTATTAAGCCTCTCTGTGGTTCCTACTCCATTTCCAATGTGGGCAAAGGAGTTCTGGCCTCATTGTATCTGGGGTTGATCAGAGTGCTGGCATACTTGGACGATTGGCTCTCAGTAGCAGAGTCTTGTCAGCAGGTAGCAGCACAAACTGCTTCTCTCCCCCATTTGTTTCTTGGGGTTCAGAGCTAATCGTGATTTGGCATTCATTTTGGAGATGGGATGCATTTGGTCGTGACCTTTACCTTCACCGCATGGTCCAGGTTAGAGCTGCACCTAAAAACTAATTTCATCATCGATCTGCCGATAACTACTTTGACTGATTAATCTGATAGAAATAAACCAGAATAAAAATGCTTTATTTAAAATAAATTATTTTTCTTATCCTTTTCAATGCTTTCATTACGGTAGGCAGTAGTACCAAAACAAATAAAATGTTAAACAATGTTTCTATTGTGGAGAAATAAAGAACTGTCCAAGGGTATCAAAAATGGGTTCATTCATCAGCTAACCAAAGCTGCTCAGCTACACACAAACGTGTTAAAGTAAATCACCTTTAATGGTGGTGAAACTTGTCATTAATGTTAACTCAGCCATGCATTCAAGATTGACTCTCTCAATTAAAAACATAAACTCCAGGCATAAAAACAAATTGATGCCAGTTCTGTATAATATAAATGTACAGGGCTGAGACCTCTCAACAAGCCTACAATGCCTATTCACTTTAAATGCCAATGCATTACAGTCATTCTCCCGTTCCATGAGATTTCTTCAACGTAAAAGCGATCCCACACATTTGACATTTTTGGTCGTATGAGACTTTCCTTCAGAGTACACAAATAATTGTTATTATCGACCTTATCGTTTTTTATTGATTAGTTGATGTGGCCCTACTCCAAGGGTCTCATGCCTCAGGGCTGCCATTGGCAATGACAGAGGTCAAACGTTTTCTGTAAGTCTTCACAAGGTTTTCACACATTGTTGCTTGTATTTTGGCCCATTCCTCCATGCCGATCTCCCCTAGAGCAGTGATGTTTTGGGGCTGTCGCTGGGCAACACGGACTTTCAACTCCCTCCAAAGATTTTCTATGGGGTTGAGATCTGGTGACTGGCTAGGCCACTTCAGGACCTTGAAATGCTTTTTACGAAGCCACTCCTTCATTGCTTGGGCGGTGTATTTGGGATCACTGTCATGCTGGAAGACCCAGCCACGTTTCATCTCCAATGCCCTTGCTGATGGAAGGGGGTTTTCACTCAAAATCTCACGATAAATGGCCCCATTCATTCTTTCCTTTACACAGATCAGTCGTCCTTGTCCCTTTGCAGAAAAACAGCCCCAAAGCATGATGTTACGACCCCCATGCTTCACAGTAGGTATGGTGTTCTTTGGATGCAACTCAGCATTCTTTCTCCTCCAAACATGACGAGTTGAGTTTTTACCAAAAAGTTTCATCTGACATTCTCCCAATCCTCTTCTGGATCATCCAAATGCTCTCTAGCAAACCTCAGACAGGCCTGGACATGTATTGGCACTGCAGGATTTGAGTCCCTGGCGGCATAGTGTGTTACTGATGGTAGCCTTTGTTACTTTGGTCCCAGCTCTCTGCAGGTCATTCACTAGATCCCCCCTGTGGTTCTGGGATTTTTGCTCACCATTCTTGTGATCATTTTGACCCCACGGGGTGAGATCTTGCGTGGAGCCCCGGATCGAGGGAGATTATCAGTGGTCTTGTATGTCTTCCATTTTCTTATAATTGCTCCCACAGTTGATTTCTTCACACCAAGCTGCTTACCTATTGCAGATTCAGTCTTCCCAGCCTGGTGCAGGTCTACAATTTTGTTTCCGGTGTCCTTTGACAGCTCTTTGGTCTTGGCCATAGTGGAGTTTGGACTGTTTGAGGTTGTGGACAGGTGTCTTTTATACTGATAACTAGTTCAAAGAGGTGCCATTAATACAGGTAACGAGTGGAGGACAGAGGAGCCTCTTAAAGAAGTTGTTACAGGTCTGTGAGAGCCAGAAATATTGCTTGTTTGTAGGTGACCAAATATTTATTTTACAGAGGAATTTACCAATAAATTCATAAAAAATCCTACAATGTGATTCTCTGGATTTCGTTTCTCATTTTGTCTCTCATAGTTGAAGGGTACCTATGATGAAAATTACAGGCCTCTCTCATCTTTTTAAGTGTGAGAAATTGCACAATTGTTTTTTTGCCCCACTGTAGATAATCACTATTGTAATTTTGATTGTTAACTATATTGCTTATAAAGTGCAATGATTGCTTTTATCGTGATATAGAAAATTGAGTGCTTCCAGCAGAATATCCTGCTGTTAAAATAACGCTAATGAAGCCTCGTTTGGCCATCACTAGTGATCACTCTGAGGATGTGTGGATCATAATCAGTGTTCATAAGTAGTCAGACTACCTTTTAACGGTAATGAGTAACGAAACACGTTAATTCCTTACTAGTAAATTTGTCAAATAACACGGTACTCAATTCCCCTTAGCGCAAACAGTGTACATTTACTTATCATCTATTTTCTCCAGTAGTTAGTGGCAAAAAAATTATGCAAAGATGACAACACCAGCACTGAACTAAAGTTCATGATACACCTACAAAAGCCACATGCCCAGCACTCCATTCATTTCAAATCAATATTTAGCATCAACAAGCAATTCAGGCTACATCCCTTGCATATTACTACACTTCAATGTTGCTGTTATGTTTTGCTGGAATCTCTTGCCTGTTGGACAACAAAGGTTTGATCCCAAATCATTCATTGTTGGACAATCAAAGTTGATCACAAATAAACATCCAAATGCATGTTTTGTTTCTAAACACAATTATTCAGAATCATTTCCAAACAGATTTTGTAATTTTTCACCTCTAAATAAAGTCATGAAACATTACAGGATTAGCTTTAGCTCAGCATTCAACATGATCATCCCCTGTAGGCCGGTTAACAAACTCCATGACCTCTCTGCAGCTGGACTCTGGATTTCCTAACCGACAGACCCCAGTCTGTCAGTTGAGACATCTTCACCATGATACTGAACACTGTTGTTCCACAAGGCTGTGTGCTGAGCCCCCTCCCTCTTCACTCATGACTGCGGTCCTGTACCCAGCTCCAACACCATCGTCAAGTTCACAGAGTCAACACAATGTTAGGCTTGATCATTGACAGTAACGATTCAGCCTACAAAGAGGAGGTTAAGTGCCTGGCAGCATTGTGCATTGATAACAAACTGGTAAGGAAACCAAGTAATTCATTGTAGATTACATGAAATCTAAAGGCTGCAGTCACACCCCAGTTCTCATTGATGGCAGAGCTGGAATGCCTGTCCAGCTTCAAATTCCAGGGTGTCCACATCTCTGAGGACCTCTCTTGTTCCCACAAAATCTCATCACCACAGCCCTGGTCAAAGAGGTGCGGCCGTGCCTGTATTTCTTGAGGAGACTGAAGAAGGCCCACCTGTCTTCAAAGATCCTAATTCACTTTCACGGCTTCACAGTCAAGAGCATTCTGACTAACTGCACCAGTGGGGTTTGGTGATTGCTCGGTGGCCAACCGGAAGGCCATGCAACGGTTGGTGAAAACCACCCATCACATAATGGGTACCCAACTTCCAGCCATCGTAGACCAGTGCAAACGGTATCTGGATAGGGCGCATGGCATCACCAGGGCCCCTACACATCCATGTGACAAACTGTTTGCACTCTTCCCATTAGGCAGGCAGTACAGGTCTCTCTGTTCACACCAGCTGGCACTGGAACATTTTCTTTTCATCTACTTCTGAACTCTGCGACCCATCACTAACCATACACATGGTGGAACTGGATTTTGACCTGTTTTAGATAGATCCAAATAGTCAATTAATGAATGTAACAAATGTATTTAACATATAAAGAGAGTATTACAATTACAGTACAACTATCCTAGATAAAAGTGCCCCAGAGATTGAAGATGCTGGCAGGAGCGAGGAAAATGCAAGAGCTTTCCCAAACTCCACTCTGGTTAACATTCTCTAACCAAAGGGGTGGGGTTTGGTTTACTGACCTAAGGATAACAAACTAGTCCTGAAGAATAGACTCCTTATCAATTAGGGACACACTCCAATCTGTTCTGAGGCCATCTCATATGACAGAGTGGTCTTCTCGAGAAGCAAGCCAGCTAGGCCATAACAAGTATTCCTTTTGTCCCTGCATTCACACCTTACAGAAACATCTGTGTAACATCAACATTCCATTGATTGCCTACTAGGACAGAAATGAAGTACATAGGTATAAATATCTATACTAAATAATGAATATTGAATATGTAAATAAACATACAATCACCCTTTTGTGTTCAGGACATGACAACTCAAAAACATGTGCTTACTCATAAAAGACTTAAACAAAGGACACACAACAATCACTGACTGTAAATTACAGTACACAAAAATACACAAAATAAACCACACAGCAACATAGTAAGATTGATGAGACAGTAGTGCAATGAGCAGGGTATAAAGGATGCTGGAAATAAATACAGGTATTATAATTGACATAATGACAGGATGATTGCAGGATAAAGATGGGAAAAAAAGATGGAAAGGGATAGAAAATGATTAAAAAAACGTTCACATGCCAGTCAGTACTTTTCAATCACTTATTAAGAAGTGGAACATTTGGGGATCTCTTGATACCAAGTCAAGGTCAGGTGAACCAATATTGATCTCAGTCCAAACTGGCAGAAACATTTGATGCCACAAATAAACTGGGAACAATATGCCCAACAACACCTTGACACGCCTCAGAGATTCTGGTACACTGTAATTTGGAGGGACGAGATCAAAATCGAGCTTTATGGTAACAACCATATGCACTATGTTTAGAGAGGGTCAACAAGGCCTATAGTGAACAGAATACCATCCCCACTGTAAAGCCTGGTGGAGGCTCACTGTTGTTTTGTGGGGGTGTGAGGTCTAAAGGCACAGGGAATCTTGAGAAAATTGATGGCAAGATTAATGCAGCATGTTGTCAAAAAATACTGGCAGACAATTTGCATTCTTCTGCATGAAAGCTGCACAACTATTACAAAAACTGCACAGTGTCATTGATACCAAAGGGGTCATTACAATGTATTAAGAACTAAGGGCATACAAACTGGGGTCAGTCAAATGTTTTCTTTGTTGCCATGTTTTGTTTTATGATTGTGCCATTCTGTTATAACCTACAGTTGAATGTGAATCCCATAAGAAATAAGACATGTTTTGCCTGCTTGCTCATGTTTCCTTTACAAATGGTACATATATTACCAATTCTCTAAGGGTATGCAAGCTTTTAAGCACTACTGTAAATAGAATCCAGAACTGCTGTGGCCTTCTCTGGGCCCGATCTTCTTTAAGATGGACTAAGGCGAAGTGCAAAACTGTCCTGTCGTCTGACTAATCTAAATATGAAAAAAGAATTGGGAATCATGGACACCACATCCTCCGGTCTTAAGAGGAAATGGACAATCTGGCTTCTTATCAGCAAACACTTCAAAAGTCAATATCTGTGATGATATGGGCGTGCATTAGTGCTCACGGCATGGGTACCTTGCACATCTGTATTGGCACCATTAATGCTAAACAACATACAGGTTTTGGAGCAACATATGCTGCCATCCGGGAAGGCCTTGCTTATTTCCGCAAGACAATACACCAATCAGCCATAATATTATGACCGCCTGCCTAATATTGTGTAGGTCCCACTTTTGCCCCCAAAGCAGCCCTGACCTGTTGAGGCATGGAGTCCACCTGTGCTCTGAAGGTGTGCTATGGTATCTGGCACCAAGCCGTTAACAGCAGATCCTTTAGGTCCTCTAAGTTGCGAAGTGGGGCCTCCATGGATCGAACATGTTTGTCCAGCACATCCCACAGAAGCCCGATTGGATTGACATCTGGGGAATTTGGAGGACAAGTCAACACCTTGAACTTGTTGTGTTCCTCAAACCATTCCTGAACCATTTAATGCTTTGTGACAGGGCACATCATCCTGCTGAGAGGCAAATGCCACCAGGGAATACCTTTACCATGAAAGGGTGCAACAATGCTTAGGTAGGTGGTACGTGTCAAAGTAACATCCACATGAATGGCAGGACCAAAGGTTTCCCAGCAGAACATTGCCCAAAGCATCACACAGCCCCCGCCGACTTGTCTTCTTCCCATAGTGCATCCTGTGCCATGTGTTCTCCAGGTAAGCAATGCACATGCACCCGGCCATCCACGTGATGTTAAAGGAAACATGATTCATCAGACCAGGCCACCTTCCTCCATTACTGCATGGTCTTGTTCTGATTCTGATATGCCCCTTGTAGGCGCTTTCGCCGGGGAAAGGGGTCAGCATGGGCACCCTGAGTGGTCTGCGCCTACGTAGCTCCATACACAACAGACTGCGATGCACTGTGTGTTCTGATAACATTTTCTGCAATTTGAGCTAGAGTAGCTGGTCTGTTGAATCAGACCACATGGGCCAGCCTATGCTCCCAAGAAGCATCAATGAGCCTTGGATGCCCATGACCCTGTCGCTGGTTCACCGCTTTTCCTTCCTTGAACCACTTTTGATAGGTACTGATCACAGCAGACTGGGAACACTTCATAAGGGCTGCAGTTTTGGAGATGCTCTGACCCAGACGTCTAGCCATCACAATTTGGCCCTTGTCAAAGTCACTCAGATCCTAACGCTTGCCCACATTCTTGCTTCTAACACATTAAACTTTAAGAACAGAATGTTCACGTGTTGCCTAATGTATCCCACCCACTGACAAGTGCCATGATAATGAGATTATTAGTGTTATTCACTTCACCTGTCAGTGGTCATAATGTTCTGGCTGATCAGTGTATTAGAACAGAATGGCTGCATAGTAAGAGTCCAGGTGCTAAACTGGCCAGCCTGTCCCCTATTGAAAGGACATCCCGAACTGTTCAGCAGCTGAAATCCTATATCAAGCAAGAATAGAAATACATTTCACTTTCAAAACTACAGCAGTTGGTCTCCTCTGTTTCCAAATGCTTACAGAGTATAGTCAAAAGAAAAGCTGATGCAACAGTGATAAAGATTCCCCTGTCCCAACTCTTTAATCTTGTCATTATACTATTTCCAAATAAATACAGGAAAAAAATGACTTGCACATCACTGCATTCTGTTTAATTTGTATTTTATGCAACTTTTTGGGACCAAAGTTGTAGAATGACTCAAGTATTTGTAACTTCTTAAAAGGACGTTTCACTCAGGTTAGTTAATCATTGCTTCTCCAGGGCAGCTTGACAGTTGTGTGCTGTTGAGAGACCACTTAAGGAAAACATTACCTGCAGTGGCTGATGTATGCCTGGTTCTCTTTGCATCAGATGCATCTGCATTGGAACTACTACTTCCTTTGTCCATTCTCTCCTCAGATTCATCCCTCCTCCGCTTGCGAGGAATTGGACTAATGCACGGAATCGTATCACTGTCACTGACCTGAAATGGGGATGGAGGTCTAAATTACAATCAAGGTGTTGCTACAGATGTTCATCCTCATCAAATTAAAATGTAAAAACCCAACACTGATGTGATGGCATGCACCAAACTGGAGCATGCACCTACAGTTCCCTACATTTTTCTTCTATTTATACTTGGAATACCAAATGTGTGATTTACAACAAAACAACCAGAGGATAAATTACAGAGCGCCTACAAGTAGAAGCAATAAAACAAATGCTATGATCAAACAAATGTTTATCTAAATTAGCCAGCAGAATGAGTTCTTCACAATCTTTGCAAACTGAGCAAATAGATTACAACTACAGTAGGGTTGTCTCAATTATTATGCTGCAATTATTTTCATAGACACATTTTTGCAAAGTATTTTGATTCCAAAAATCTAAATAAGGGATTTTGAGGCCAATGTTAGAAAAGTCAATTTCTATAGGATGTCAGTGTGTTTGACAGCTCTGCACAAAGTTATAGGTGCAGATGATTTACACAAATCTTTTGTTCTCAATTAAAAATCTAATTCAGATGTTTTTCACAAAACACAAATGTAGCATTATTATTTAATAGACAAAAACTTTTCAGTCGCTTATTAATTGCATCAACTCCAACTGACCAAAAGAAAGCACTTAGGTGTGTGTAAAATATTTTGACTGATAATTGTCATTTCCAACCATATATCCAAATCAAATAATGTGCATACAAAATATGGATATGAATACACTGCACAAAAGGGAATACTTAAACATTTGATGTTCGTTCTCAAAGGTAATATATTAAAGATCAAAATCTTTACTGTACATTATGTAATTTGTTGAGAATAAAATGACGTATTGGTCAATGGAAACCATAATCCCCAACAAATTGAGGACTGGATTCAATTTCACACTGACAATTGAAATCACATGCGGTTTCAAATTGCATGAATGTCTTCACTGCAACTCATGTGACTCAGTAGTGTATACGGCCCCCAAATGAATGTATGCACTCCAAACAACGTCTGGGCATGGTCCTGATGAGACGGCGGATTGGGGCATCAGGTGCAAGACCTGGATCAGCGCATCAGTGAGCTCCTGGACTATCTGTGGTGCTACTTGGCGGCGTCGGATGCGCCGATACATAACGTCCCAGAGGTTCTCAATTGGATTCAGGCCTGGGGAACGTGAGGGCCAGTCAGTGGCATCAATGCTTAAGTAATCCAGGAACTGCCGACCCACTCTGGCCACATGATGCCAGGGATTGTCCTGCACCAGAAAGAACCCAGGGCCCACTGCACTAGCGTAAGGTTTGACAATGTGTCTGAGGATATTTTCCCGGTACCTAACAGCAGTCAGTGTATCGTTGGCTAGCAAGTGATGGTCTGTGCGACACAGAAAGGATAAACCTCCCCAGATCATTACTGACCCAGCACCAAACTGTTCATGCTAACTGTTGCGGGCAGCATAACGTTCATCACGGCAATCTCGAAACTCACCTCTGTCACAGGTGCTCACTGTGACATCTGCTAAGAGAACGGGGCAGCAATGGCGAACAAGCCAATTATGGTGTTCTCTGGTGAATGCCAATCGAGCTGCACAGTGCTGGGCTGTGAGACACAGCAAACCTTGTGACAGCACGTATGGATGTGCTGTCCTGAAGGAGCTGGACTGCCTGGGAAACCTGAATGGGCTTCTTGTCACTACTGGTAACGAGGCAGCACTAGAGAAGAATCAGTCCGGTAGGATAATGAGAGAACAACTGCCTTTCATTTTCACAAAAACAGATGAGATTCACAATCACTTATGCTTCCTAACTGGTCAGATTGATATCCCTGAATTTTTATTGACTTGGTGTCATACTGTGATGATTGCATATTCCCTTCATTTTTTGAGCAGTGTACACACTGAAGCAGTAACATCATGAACTGACAGGTAAATTGAATATTACTGATAATCTCGTTATCATGGCACCTGTCAGTGGGTGGGATATATTAGGTAGCAACCTTGGGTCTTCCCATTCATGTGGATGTTACACGTACCACCTACCTAAGCATTGTTGCACACCACGCGCACCATTTCATGGCAATGGTATTTCCTGATGGCATTTGCCTCTTTTAGCAGGATAACACACCTTGTCACAAAGCAAGAATGGTTCAGGAATGGTTTAAAGAATACAACAAGTTCACTGCCTCCAAATTCCCGAGATCTCAATACAATCAAGCATCGGTGAGATGTTCTGGAAAAACAAGTCTGATCCATGGAGGCCCCACATCAGAACTTACAGGACTTTAAGGATCTGTTTATAATGGCTTGGTGCCAGATACCACAGCACACCTTCAGAGGTCTAGTGGAGTCTATACCTCAACGGGTTAGGGCTGTTTTGGTGGCAAAAAGGGCAACTACACAATATTAGGCAGATGATCATAATGTTATTGCAGAATGGTGCATGTTGTCCCATTGCATATTAAATGTTGAAACTAGTTTTGCTACGTAAGGAAGGCTATTTCAGATAAAGAAGCCATTTCAAATAACCACTCTTCTGTAGTCCTGCTGGCCTCAGTCGCACCATGACTTGTTTGGTCCAGCTTCGACATTTCAGAGTGTGCAGCTTTTGCATCTTGCGCCACCCTTAGTCAAATGACCAAACACTCAGTAGTGTCTTACAGTAAGAGGGAACGGAGGCTCGCTGTTTTCTTGGAAACAGACCATACAGGACACACAATATTAGGCTATTTAATATGCTATTAATAAATTTATTTGGCATACCTCGTCAAGTATACAATTCAGGATTCTGCCCCAAAAAATATTTTTCCAGGAGATTGTATGTTTTGTGGGCATCGGGGAGAGGAATTTAAAATGCGGGAGACTTCTGGAACTTCTGGGAGAGTTGCGAAGTCTCCATTACGATTGGCACTTCTCCTCCATTACCTTCCTGTGCAGGCAACACTGCACGGGTCAGATACATGCTTGCCGACCTGTACCGTGCTGGTCAATGGAGAAGCACCATAGCCAACATAGCTAGCTACCATAGGAAGCTACAAGAAAGTAAAGGTAACCTTATCACCTGCATAATTACTTCAGAAACAGGTTGCTTACTGTAAATGGTATCATCGCTGCTTGGAAGTGTAGCAAGTTGCCTGAAGCAGCTAAACATTATTCAGTGTTTGTGGCATGAGGACAGACAGGGAAGAAAATATCTTAGTGGATTCATTAAACAGAAAATATTTTGTTACTCGCAGAAGACCTAGACCAGATGAAGACCAGACCCCAACTCCCAAATATTTTATTGCAGACCCTTGAAGTTAAATCAGCTTTTTTTGCCTCAAGGTAAAACATTTGCACCCCTGATAGTTGGAGGCCTTGGTGCACAACTGAGCAAGAGGACAAATACAGAGTGTCAAGTTTAAGAAACAGACACCACACAGGTCCTCGACAGGCAGCTTCATTAAACAGTACCCGCAAAACAATAAATAGGCAATGCATCACTCATCAAAACATTCAGGGTGGTGTATGACAAGAGTACTTTTAGCAGACGGTACCACATTGCCATTTGCCTTCTGATTTGGCTAGATAAGATGGAATCTGTAGAATGTTTGGATTCAAGACTGCATTTATCTTTCTCAGCTCTGTTCATTGGACCATCCAGGAGTAGAAAAACTTGTTTCGGAAAAATTATTTTAGAAACTTCAACATTTATTAACTTAGAACATTGATGATATAAAGTGGTGTTACATTTGCTATCAACCAATGTATGATTACATATATCGGTTGAAGTAAATAAAAATACAGTTTGTTGAAGGGATTCCTGAATCATTTAATGATAATCAACTCTTTCCTTCTAATCTTTCAGTTTTGCATGATATGCTATTTGCAGTGAACAACCTGAAATTGCCAGAGCTTTTACTGAGTATATTCACAACCAAAACTTATTTTGTACCAAATAGAGCACATATGGTAAACATAGCCGTACCATTATAGCTTGAACTCCAATTACATAGTTTTGTTTAAAAAAACGGGAGACAAACTGCAGATCATCACTCTTGCACAACAGATCAGGGGTGGAGACACTATTTCATGGAATTTTATGGAGGAAATGTACAGAGCTGATGTATTGATTAATTATACCATAACATAATAGTGAAAAATCACTAGCTACCTACTGTGTTAATAGTAAAGGACTGAGTTCATGTATTTAGACAACCACAAAATGCAAGATGTGTTAATACAGAGCTAAACTAATCAAAGGAACAAGCCTAGGCTGACTGAGACTATAGTCTTGTGTTGCTCAAAGGTCAGTTATTTTGTGAGATGTTGCCCCACCTTGTTCATACAAAAGGATGTGATTTTTCTGTCTTCATCCTCTTCTAAAGTTATGGTGAGCCAGTGTACCCCAGGCATGTATTTTGAATGGGTATTAACAATTTACATAGCAGGTCTATTAATCCAAGTATCCGTAGGTAATTCATTAAACGTGCATACTCTGCGGAACTGCTTTCCAACCATGAAACTAGATCTCTTGGATGTTTATCTTTGTTTTAATTAATAACAATCCACCAAGACTTGTCTTCTGGAGTTTACTTCCAAGATGGAATCAGAGCATGTGTACACGATCATAGTACCTGTCCCAACTAAGGGTTCCCTGGAAGCTCATTTCCAGTCGCAGGATGCCTGTGGAGACCGGTGAAAGGTTTCCTGTGTTATCAGCCAGGGATAAGTTGAAAGCCAACAGGGTATAGCCAGAAGCTTAATCTTTTCTCTCAACGGGCAGAAACAGATCTTTTAAATGTCTCCCCGTAGCCAGGTATTGATTATAAAATTCTCTAATGCATAGGCTGTTGTTGAAATTTGGTTGGAATACCTTAGTGGGAATTTGACATCCATCCTGACAGGGGGCTACAAACCCTGCAATGAAATGGCGGAAATTTAATGTTTGGAGCAGGCTTCGTGATCAACCAGCTCGATGACAATAAAGCGAGGTAGCCAGGCCAAAAAGAAGTTGTCCTGACTGGATATTCTAGATCCTCTGGGTATGCTGAATGTTTTCATGGTTATTCTCTGAAGGGGCCAAAGGGTATTTCCTTTTATTAATGCTTGAGAATGGCCTAAAGGAACGGCCGGAGATACAAATAATTGTGATGAGTGCAAGGCACTCATCATTTTAAAACTAAAATCTCCATCTGCTGCAGCCATCAGACAAAATTAATTGTTTGCTCTTGATTACTTGTTTTTTAAAATCAATGGCCTTTAGGAGTAAAAAGAAAGAATATGTCATGAAATATTTTTCCCAAATGTTCAACCTTTTGGGAGGCCACATAACTGGCGAATTAGACAGAGGACTGCTACACAGGTTGTTCACACGAGGAGCTTGCATCCCATTTCTTGTCTCAGGTATCTTCATCTATCAATGGCGTAAACAATGTTTTAGGATTGCAAATAATAGAAAGATAGGTCACTTCCAAGGTCATAATACAAGACGGGGGTTAGGTCTCGTGGTGGAGTCCTCTGGCATCAAGGAAACCAAGGTTCTTTGAAAAGGTCTATATTAACCACGCCCTTTTATTGATGCGTCTGTCCTTTGACAGAGGGCACAGCCTTTTAATTCTTCTGGATCAACTTTAACCACTAAAACGTATAATTCCTATTTCAACATAGATCCTGTCTCTACAGGCTCTTAACTCGATCATGTTCAGAATTGTCATCTGCTGCAAGACATCTCCTGAGTTTAACAACACTCTGCCCTTGTCGACTCTGTACGTATAGCTCATCAGTTCCCCGAAACATATTGTTTTCCAGATCAACCCAACCGATGACAGGTATTCCTTAACTCTAATGTTTACTCCACTTTCCATCATTTATGTCCTCCATGCTGGAAAAAAGCTCAACAAAACCGAATGGAATGCCATTTTTCTTTATTCTGTGATGAATTTACTCTGTGGAGCTTGGTACACCTTCCCAATCGATCTCCAAACAAGAGTTGCAAGCGTAGTCTCATATTTTGCTTCATTTCAGGGCACCACATGGTGTAATACATCAGTCATTAATTAGGAACTCCACACTAAATGGTGCGTTTGTTCAGCTCCCATGGCTAGTGTACAATTAAACTTCAGAAGCCGGGTAATCAAACACAAAGCTGACCAGTTTTCCATCTGGCATGTCATACTGATCCATCAGCTGCTTAAACTGAGGTATTTGAGTTCTATACACAATAAGAAAATGCTTCTTTTGTGCATCATACATTTCTGGAATTTATTTAAACATGTGATCCTCCGTTCTGCTGCCTATTTTCTATGTCAGGTTTGTCATGGGTGTATCACTAAGCACAGACGCCATTATACAGACAAATTCAACTCCAGACCAAGAGAAAACCTACCTCTTATATATTTGTGACTCTCAGAGAATGAATCCCCGGAAACACCTGCTCAACCCCCTTGCACTGCTAAACCCAACACCCCTCTCCTCCCAGAGAAGGCGGCCCCAGAAACGATTACCATCCGAACATGAAGGAATGGTCATACAAATTTACCCATAAAACTATTTTTCATAATCCTTTTGACTTCCCTAATCCCATAGAATGTACCCCCAGAATCACCTGCTCCCTTCCTAACTCAACAGGAATCCCTGGAAAAAACAACTGCACAAATATCACCACCCTGGTCATAAAAAAAACAAACACAAAAAAAATATCATAACCCTTTTGATCTTTCACACAGACACAGCTGCCAAAGGTCAAAGGAATAAATCACCTGTGATATGGGGTGCCTTATACTTTCTCACACTAGATTTTCTTTTTT
Organism: Esox niger; assembly: GCA_016801105.1. Classification (NCBI taxonomy): domain Eukaryota; kingdom Metazoa; phylum Chordata; class Actinopteri; order Esociformes; family Esocidae; genus Esox; species Esox niger. The sequence goes on along the minus strand of JACXGJ010004279.1, from coordinate 17,064 downwards.
TAGTGTTACACAACTTTTCTAGTCTTTTGCTGCACCTATCCCAGCTTATACAAACTTGCTACTGGCATCAAAAGTGGCCATACTTTTTTCAAGAAACTAAACAATGTCTCAGTTTCAATATTTGCAAAGCCGTTTTGTACTTCATTACATTTTACATAGTCACAACATTTTTGGAAATGGGTTTGTTGTCAAAACATCAAGAGTGGTGAATCAAAAGAAAAGCTGATGTATTTTTATCTCATTTTAATGTTATACAATTCTAATATATTCAGTCAAATGCATGTAAAAACTATTATATGAAAAAAACATTTGTTACTCTGTACACATTACACTGAGTGCAATTCATCCATTTGATCCAGGTCTGAAGAGGCATTGACAGACAGAATCTAAAAGCTATTTACCTGCATCCTCATTAGCTCTTCTACTACTACTCTCTTAAGCAGCTGTCTTTCCTCCAGGCTTGGTGAGTCACGGCCAAAACATTCTAAATATCGACGTCTTAAGATGCCAATAGTCAATGTGCTACAACAACAAGAACAGAAAGAGAAAATTTGATTTTCATTGAAAAATACATTTTTTAAGTGTGCACACAAACTATGAAATTATGAATAATTAGTAATAATATTTTTCTATGAAGAAATACATTTAATTCCAAATTTCTTTAGAAACTATAAATGAGCTATATAAGATGGTTACTTTGATTAACATTCCAGACCAAGATAGGCTCACCTTCTACCCAGATTTTGCAAAAAAGCAGTAATTTACTTAACAGTTCTTAGTTTATTCACTCAGTACAGCCTGGCATACATGCTACATAGCTGACAAGAACTCCTGGATATTGGAGCACTGTGCACAGAAAGAATTTGACAAATTCCTTCATTTCACATTTAAAATTGTCATTGGTACTTGCATTTGCCTTCATTGCACATCTATTAATCCCACTTGTAACAGACATTATACTTAATACATTTTCTGCCTTTTATTAGAACTTCTGGTTAGATGCTAACTGAATTTTGTTGTACTGTACATGTAGGCCTTCTGTTGAAATGACAATAAAGTTGAATATAATCTAACATTGTATTGGGTCCGAGCCATTGACAAGCTTTGACAAAATATTGCTTTAAAATTAATATGTAATTGGTTTCTTTCAGGCAGGTTTTCTTGAAGGGGTATTCAAAGTCCAAATCTTGAATAAAAAGTTAACATACTATTAACTACATTTTGCGCTGAAAACCGATAGTTCTCCTGTACGCTGTGGTTTAATCTTAACGTAGGGTGTCTATTGGGTATCTGTTATTGTTATTGACACAAGGTTGAAACCGACAAATTTTAGGCATAAATGTGATTGTGAGTCTGACTACTGCCAAATACTAGGAGTTGGGTAAATCCTTTACCGCGTGTGTGCAGCCTAACGGAAAAGCTACAAACGCATAAGTTATTCCGGATATGGCTAATTTCGTCAAATGTTAGAAGGAACTGGCATTCATTAATTGTTTTCTCAAAGGAATTTACCTGAGTTCAGGACAATCACGCAGTTGTTCAGACACGAACTGCCGAATCTGTGCTTCAGCTGAAACCATTTTTGCTACGTTGTTTATTTTATCTTTTCAGTTCGCGCAAAATTGCTTCAGCGTAATGACGCAACTAGCTACGTATAGCAACTTTTGAAAGTCCACCAGATACGTCAAACTCGTTGCGTTGCGCCGGATGTCATTCATTGCAAATAAAGCAATCCGAAAAAATGCGTTGGAAATATTAGCGTCATGCAAGCAACATTAGAGATTCCGTAGCAACAATAAGACTTCCGGTTTAAGGATTTTGCGTTCAAAATAGAAGTGTGGAAAATATTGTGTTGCTAGATGTAGCACACCATTACCCATCGTTTGACAGGAGTATTACTGTACACTCTCCTGAGCAGTTCCTACATTGCGTTCTCTGTGGAATATTCAATAGTTTATGAGCAGTGAGGCAATATTTATTCCATATTCAGTCATTGGAATTTTCTGAATTTTGCTCCTGGAACATGTTTTAATACCCACTTTTTATTGAATTTACTATTTAATATGGTCAAACATGATTTGTTTTCTATGTTTTGAGAGGAAATTTTCTTAAACAATTAATAAACTCTATTTGTCAGTTTTCAAGTAATATTTTGGTCTCTTTTACTTTGTAAAAAAGCCTTATTTTCGAGACCCCGAAGGGATTTTTTAATGTTGCACACAAGACGCTAATGTTGGAAATGTGGTAGTGGTCTGCGTTGCATTCCGGAGTCCGCATACGTTCAATACGCGAACGTACAAAATACAGCCAGAAGTATGAAATATTTAAGGAATTATTTTGGTTTATATTCCTCAGTGAGGATATATAAAGTCTTTAATAAATAACAACATGGCGTACCTCACAAATACTTTATTAGACTGTCCATGAAACGTTTACTTCCAAAACGTTATCATTTGTGCTGGAAAATACCAGGTATATATATAGCTGCGAGGATAAATGTTCTGGTCATTCCACCATGAGACCACGAACTTTGAGGAAGTTAATTGTTGCTATACTGCTGCTGAAGACACGGAATCGAGCGAGGATGATGATGCGGGTCCACTCGGAAATAGCAAAAATAAGTATATCGTCCATGTTTCATGTGCGTTGCAAAGTATGTATGCGTTGGATACAGAAAAATGCGCACTACGAATACAGAAAAATTACGTATAGAAAATGTATGATGCAGTCGGTGGGCATGAAGCGTAAGAAACGCTATTTCGCCCTGCTGGCATCATTAGAGATTCAGCAGCCACTATAAGACTTCCAGTTTTCGGATTTTGTCACTGTGAACTTTGCTTATTTCTCATTCTCCTTGTTGTAATGTACCGTTAAGTTTAAACGAATCTACATGTAGATATCATTAGGATTATTGTCATTTGTGTTCCCTTCTACTCTAGAGGTAATTACAAACCCAAAGTACTAGACCTACATTAGCATCTTTCTTCACAGCACTGGTACCAGAGGAACAGTGGGCGCTGGCTGTACTGATGCCGGCAACATCCTAGTTAATGATCAGACAAAACATTTTTTAATACATGCATACTATGTTCCTATTTACCCTGTCAAGTAATTTTACAACAAGTTGCTGGCTGTCAAATTCCATTTGTAACATGTCCAGAGTATTGGATGTCAACGAAATGGTTTCCCAAAGACTGCTCTCCGCACTGGAATACACATGAATAAAAACAAGTTGCCATAACAGTACAAAAGGCAATAGGAACATAAGCATACACAATAGGAATGTGTAGAATAATACAGAAAATACTACAAAATATGAAAAACGGTAAATAGTAGCTGCATTAATACTTGTGAATATTTGTATGTACTAACAGTCCTAAATCCTTTATGCGATACAGTTATTTGTGAATTAAAGTATGTTAAATTGGCTGGGTGTGCTAGTGTGAACTGTGAGTGCATACATGTGTGTGGTGTAAGGGTAGGTGCAGGAGTGTGATCAGTGTGTGTGACTCATGCACAGGTACTTCACATCCTTAGTGATAATTAAAGGTTAATTAGAGCTACAATATCAAGAAACTGGCAGCATGTGTGTCAATGTGTCTCTCAGTGTTGTCTTTCTACCTCTACACTTGAATCTGCACTTGAATCTGCTGCAGAAGCTTGTCTATATGTGCTGGGCCCCGCACCAGAATAGATGAACACACAGTTCAGACAAAGGAGAATATAACCCAAAACCTTATCTAATAGACTATACAACAACTTATGGATAAGAGTGCCTTTCTAGGAAGCCTATGGTCCAATCCTACTTAAGGATGTATTGCATTCATTCAGTGTATTCAGTTATTTTAATAGATTACTAGCTACTTGTGTTTAGTGTAAAGTTATGTACAAATGTTTACAATAGTAGACGGCTGTTGCTACAGGTTTCATGTTTTCCATATGTTAGACTGTATTGAAAGTAGCCTAGTCTGTTAACGCTAAATACAGCCTTATCTGCTGATTTTTCAGTCATCCGATTCAGTAACATGCCAACTAACACTTGTAACTTTGTAACCATACCAATTATCACAAAACAATGAAATATTGATATACTATGCTAATTAACCTATGCAGTTTAATACAATATAACTTTAAAGACACTGGAGCTAACTGGCATGAATCTGTCTTAATCTCAGACACAGAACTCAAATGAGCTGAAACTTTTCAAAATGTTTCAGTAAAATGTATGCAGTTGGCAGTATTTGCCTTAAAAGCTATTTTTAGCTTTCTCAACCATTTTCATGTATCGGTCCATCCGGTGCCGCCAAATAGTGCCACAGACAGTTCAGGAGCTTACTGATGCCCTGATCCAGGTCTTGGAGGAGATCCCATAGGACACCATCTGCCATCACATCAGGAGCATGCCCAGACGTTGTCAGTTGTGCATACAGGCACATGGGGGCCAGTTGCTGTGATGAAATTAACGCAATTTGGAACAGCCTGTGATCTCAATTGTTCACTTTGATTTCCATTGACTTTTGTTACAACATTTTGTTCTCAACAAATTATATAATGTACAGTAAATATTTGTTTGCAGTATGCATAATTCCTCATACAGCAAACACTATTCTATATGTGACAATGATTGTACTGTATTGAAGGAAATATTAAGGAGAGACTGTAGAGTTGTCAGCTCTTTGTGGTGAACAATGAGGAGCGGATAACGGAGTCGTTTTTATCTATATTCATTTAATGAGAGCGTAACAATGCTCATCTAGGCGAGACAATAACACACAGAGGCAAAAGGCGACCGGTCTTAGAAAACCGGGCCACAACAACCAGGATGGTGGTATAGCCCTGTGAAAGGGGAAGATCTGTTAGAAAATCAACCGACAGGTGGGTCCATGGCCGTTGTGGAATAGGTAAGGGGTGCAACTTACCCATAGGTAGGTGTCGGGGTGCCTTACTCTGGGCGCACACCGAACAGGAAGAGACGTACACCCTCACGTCCTTACCCAAGGTTGGCCACCAGTGCTTACCGGCCAGGGCCCGCATGGTCTGTCCGATACCAGGATGACCGAAGGAGGGAGAGGTGTGGGCCCAGTAGATGAGCCGGTCACGAACAGACTCCCCGTTCGTTGGGAAAGGAAGGCCCCAAGACCACATTCGGACGCGTACACCTCCACAACAAACTGGAGCGACGGGTCGGGATGAGCCAGGACCGGAGCGGTGGTGAAACGGTGTTTCAGCTCCACAAACGCCCGCTCCGCCTCCGTGGTCCACCGTAACCGAGTCGCCCCACCCCTCAGGAGGGAGGTGATCGGAGCCATGACCTGGCTAAAGCCCCGGATAAACCTCCTGTAATAATTGGAAAACTCCAAAAATCGTTGCACACCCTTTACCGTGGTTGGGGTCGGCCAATTACGCACGGCATCAATGTGACGTTCCTCCATAGCCATACCTGTGCGAGAGAAACGGTACCCCAGGAAGGACACGGACGACTGGAAAAACAGACACTTCTCGGCTTTCACTTACAGGTCATGTTCCAACAATCTAACAAGCACTCTACGCACCAATGAGACATCCACAGCGCGAATAGCTAAGTAAATTAAGATGTCGTCAATATACACCACTACCCCTTCGCACAACATATCCCTGAAAACGTCATTGATTAAAGATTGAAAGACTGATGGAGCATTCATCAACCCGTACGGCATCACTAAATATTCGTAATGGCCAGAGGTAGTACTGAAGGCTGTTTTCCATTTGTCCCCTTCCCGGATACGCACCAGGTTATTGGCACTCCTGATGTCCAATTTTGTAAAAAAGCTCTCGAACTCCGCAGAGATTAGGGGAAGAGGATAGCGGAACGGGATGGTGATTTTATTCAACGTAACAATGCTCATCTAGGCGAGACAATAACACACAAAGACAACGGGAGTAGAGGGAACATATATACCTAGGGAAATGACTGGATGATGAACAGGTGCGCTAAACGAGAAAACAGGTGTGATGAGTCGATGAGATGGGCAATGGTGACAGAAGGCCGGTGACATCAAGCGCCGAAGCCCGCCTCCTGCAGGGGGAGGATGGGCAGCAGATGGCGTAGTTGTCACAAGAGTCAAATATGCTGGAAAATAAAGAAGTAATTACAAATGTTACTGGCATTAACATCCCCCATACCATTGGCCAAAATGCAAATTACAGTGTATGAAATATATTTTCCTCATACAGGGAAAAAAAGGTCAGTATATTCCTATCCATAAATCTCTTGTGACGTCCCTGCTCATTGGCATGTACGATAAGCATGTCTTTTCAGCACTAAGGTTTTTCCCTTTATGTTGATTGTCAAGGTCGCTGGGATGAGAAGCACCATTGTTAAAAAGCAGTATATCTTCCACTTTTTGCGTTGTCACACTAGAAATCTCGTCTTGTGCTCAGTGATACGTACAGCTCCCAACTGGAATCTGTTCCCGTTTACTGCTTCTGACCAGTGTCCAAAGACATTAAGAATGTGTAAACATTAAAAGGACACATTTTTATTTAAGTAGAGATTCATTTGATCCCAACAGCAAGCATCACTGAGGTAAGGAAGATGGCCATCAAGGAGTGGTACATTATGTAACAGAAGTAATAAATAACTACAGTGTTCGGTTGCATATCTAGCTACTAAAGGGGGCATCATTTGTGATTTAATTTGTAGGGGCAATTACTGTTTCACAAACCGTATTGTGCTTTGCATAAGTTTCTGTGTTAAATAACCTGTATCTAATATAAAGGACAGAGGAAAATACATTTGTAAAGCACTCACAGTGAATCAAAATGAACTTTCAGCAGTTTATGTATCTGATATCTGATACTTTATATAATTTGTATAAAATAAGATATACTCCGTGCTCTATTCCAGTCTGGCCCATTAGGTAGCTTTTATTTAAACCTCCATCCTATCTTTGGCATCATTAGATAGCAAACAAACAAGGCTACACAGTGGCCCCTGATCAAGACTTAAGGTCAGACTAATAATTTCTCAGAAATGTTGTTACATGGTTCAAATACATATTGAAGAATTTAGTTAAAACATGTATGGTGCAAATTCAATTATTATCAGGAAAAACAGTGAAAGTAGTTAGTTCTATTGATTTGTGCCTTGCTTATTACTTAGGAAACGGTGGCTACTGTAAAAGAAGCAACTACAGTGGGGATAACAAGTATTTGATACACTGCTGTTTTTGCAGGTTTTCCTACTTACAAAACATGTAGAGGTCTGGAATTTTTACTATAGGTACACTTCAACTGTGAGAGATGGAATCTAAAACCAAAATCCAGAAAATCACATTGTATGATTTAATAAAAACTACTTTGCATTTTATTGCATGATATAAGTATTTGATACATCAGAAATGCAGAACTTAATATCTGGTACAGAAACCTTTGTTTGTAATTACAGAGATCATACGTTTCCTATAGTTCTTCAACAGGTTTGCACACACTGCAGCAGGGATTTTGGCCCACTCCTCCATACAGACGTTCTCAAGATGCTGGAAAACCCAGCCACGACCCATCTTCAATGCTCTTACTGAGGGAAGGAGGTTGTTGGCCAAGATCTTGCGATACATGGCCCCATCCATCCTCCCCTCAATACGGTGCAGTCGTCCTGTCCCCTTCACAGAAAAGCATCCCCAAAGAATGATGTTTCCACCTCCATGCTTCACAGTTGGGATGGTGTTCTTGGGGTTGTACTCATCCTTCTTCCTCCAAACAGGGCGATTGGAGTTTAGACCAAAAAGCTACATTTTTGTCTCATCAGACCACATGACCTTCTCCCATTCCTCCTCTGGATTATCCAGATGGTCATTGGCAAATTTCAGACGGGCCTGGACATGCGCTGGCTTGAGCAGGGGGACCTTGGGTGCGCTGCAGGATATTAATCCATGATGGCGTAGTGTTACTAATGGTTTTCTTTGAGACTGTGGTCCCAGCTCTTTTCAGGTCATTGACCAGGTCCTGCTGTGTAGTTCTGGGCTGATCCCTCACCTTCCTCATGATCATTGATGCCCCACAAGGTGAGATCTTGCATGGAGCCCCAGACCGAGGGAGATTGACCGTCATCTTAAACTTCTTCCAGTTTTTTATAATTGCGCCAACAGTTGTTGCCTTCTCACCAAGCTGCTTGCCTATTGTCCTGTAGCCCACCCCAGCCTTGTGCAGTTCTACAATTCTATCCCTGTCTTTACACAGCTCTCTGGTCTTGGCCATTGTGGAGAGGTTGGATTCTGTTTGATTGAGTGTGTGGACAGGTGTCTTTTATACAGATAATGAATTCAAACAGTTGCAGTTAAAAAGAATTCCGGCTGTGAGAGCCCGAATTCTTACTGGTCTTACTGGTGATCAAGTACTTGTCATGCAATAAAATGCAAATTCATTATTTTAAAATCATACAATGTGATTTTCTGGATTTTGGTTTTAGATTCCATCTCTCACAGTTGAAGTGTACCTATAGTAAAAATTACAGACCTCTGCATGCTTTGTAAATAGGAAAACCTGCAAAATCAGCGGTGTATCAAATACCCCACTGTTTCCATTTGACATGGTTCAAGGCCGGGTGTTTTGTGAAAGCACATTGTGACAACTGCTGATGCTTTATAGAATACATTTGATTGATTGATTGGTCTCCTCTGCAGTATGTTTCAGAGAGATCTAAGATTGTTATGCCCCCATAAGATGATAACCCTTAGAATGACTGGCTTAAAAGAAAGTAATAACGATATTTTGTGAATATTGGAATTTGAACACTAAGTTAATTAAATAAGAGTAATTAATTAATGATGTCATATCAAGTGCACAAGGTATTTTTAATAATACGCACATGGATCTGTAACATCTGCTTTCCCTCAGACACCACCTCGCCGGTGTACTAAGCACCGGCTGAAGATTGATGGCAGCAGTGCTCCCCGAGGGCACACCTGTTCCCAATCACCATTTAGGTTTGTATATATTGTATGTGTTGTCTCCACTGCACCCCACTGACTATTGTTTGCATGTCACTCATGTGAGGTGCAGTGTTTTGCCTGATGATAAGAAAAGTAAAACACACATTGATCTTTATTGCTTGTTTTCTTTCCTTTTTTGCCACACCTTTATGCACCACTTGCACCATCACAGAATCGTGTACAAAGATCAGAGTTTTTTTAATTTAAAGTTAAGGGATTGGCCACAAAATGTAGAAATGAATAAAAACATATTTATGCGCATAAGGAAGTTAGTATTATGAAATCTCTAAATGACATCCTAAGAAAGGATAATCTTATGGTAGAAGAGGAACTAAGTCTTAAGAAACTTGAAACAGAAATTGAAAAGATGTATGAGGACATGGCTAAAGGTGATCATAAGATCAATAGCCAAATGGTTGTGGAAGATTAATTATTATGCATATAAATTATATATGAAGGATGCATAAATATATTGTATTTGCATAAATTAGGTTGATTAAATATGTGTTATAAATGTAGGATTTGTGTATATGATATACACTCTGGATACTTTGCTCTGTCTAGGAATTGGGGAAACGTGTGGTTAAAAATGGCTGTAGCTTGTCTCCTCTCCTTCAGAACCCTTGCCAGCAAATCCTTGTTCTCCTTTTGGCCCCAGGCCCAAATATAAGCTTTCTTTAGCTTAGGTGTCCTATGGTTTTAGGATTTGGAGCATTAAGATGAGAACCAGATGTTGAAAGAAAATAAAGGGGCCCCTCATAGTGTGTGTCTTTGTCATACCTTGGAACATGCCCACGAGTGTACTTTGGCTCTGTATCACATTCAAGCTTTTAATTAACTATTAGAATTAAGTACTGGTTTCCAAGAACATTTATAATTAAGAAATTTGAATTAAGTGGACTCAACCCGTCAAACCTGAAAAGTGGAAAACAATAATCTGCAACATGGTTAAAAGGTGAAAATTATAGTAACTTTCTAACGTAATTAGCATTAAGAAAGAGACCAGAAAAGAAATAACATCTCTGCTCTCATTATAAATGACATTCTTAATACCAGTCCCATGGAAATAACTGAACATGTGAGCTAATATTATAGCAATTTGTACAGTTCAAGTTTTGAGAACTGCTGTGATTTTATCCAATGTGAATAGGGTTATGCCCCTACAAATTCAGAACAATTTAAATAGACAATGAGAGAGATATATTGAGATGTGAGATCTCTGAGGCAATTCATTCAATGAAAAGAGATAAATCACCTAGTACTGATGGATGACTGTTGAATTTTATGTTTATTTTTGGGACATTATTAGAACCCCACTACTAGAATAGTTTAAATATGTAAGGCTAGACAAGAAATACAATGAACCCAGGGTAAATTAATTCCTTGGTATTTATATTTTTAAGAATGTTTTAGTTAGACAACAACACAATTTCAATCCAAAAATCTAAAAGAGTAAAACAATCCTATATATGTGGCTTCAAAGAGATGTTGGCCAAATGCTTAGTTATGAGAACTTTAAGATTCAAAATCTTTCCTACTACATACAAAGTCTGTTATTAATGTTTTTCTGTCAGGTAAAGTTGTGCACATATATTTGCATACCCTGGCAGAAATTGTGACATTTTGGCATAGATTTTGAAAATATGACTAATCATGCATAAAAACATTTATTTTAGGATATTGATCATATGAAGTCATTTATCATCACATAGTTTATTGGCTACTTTTTAAATCATAATGATAACAGAAATCACCCAAATGCTCCTGACCAAATGTTTACATTCCCTTGAATGTTTGGCCTTGTTACAGACACACAAGGTGACACGCACAGGTGAAAATATCAATTAAAGGTGAATTTCCCACACATGTGGTTTTTAAATTGTAATTAGTGTTTATGTATAAATAGGGAATGAGATTGTTAGCTCACATGAGTATTCACTGAGCAGGCACTGAGCATTTATATAATATGAAAAAATATCTAAAGCCTTGCAAATGCCAGTCAGTAATGTTCAATTCCTTATTAAGAAGTGGCTAATTCAGGGATCTCTTGATGCCAAGCCAAGGTCAACCCTCCTAAGGTCAGTCCCATGCCAAGATTGCAGCCAAAACTGCCATTGTTCTCTATACAAAGAAAAACCCACAGGTAATCTTAAGATAAAAATTAGGCTGCTTCGGAAAAATAAGGTGTGGTTGTTTCAAGGAGCCTAAACCGAAAGCAACCAACACCCAACTCAAGTTCTTTTTTAATAATCAACTCAAGATTCCAGGGGCCGTATTCATGAAATATTTTATCTTACCACTAGGAACACTCCTAAACAGCACTATAAGTTCCTAGGTACGAATGTCCTCCTTAAACCTACTAACAAAGCTGGTAAGACCAACTTTTACATCTGGGAGTGGGGAGACATCTTAAGCTAGGAGAAAGGGCAGGGTTGCCCCCTGTTGCCATGGATGATTTCATATTCCACGAACAAGGCTATGCCCACAGTGATTGGTTGATAGGGGAGGTGTGTCAGTGTATTCGTTATAGCAATACTTTAGAACGATGTGTCATGCTGCTATATTAAAATAAAGATAAATTCCCTCAGCACAATTAACAGTTTATTTGTTAATAAAGAGACACATGAAAAGCTTACAGAATAATCATTTGAGGAGCCTCTAAAGGAAAATACATGAACAGTGAGTGTATATTACAGTTAGAAGGGGTGTGGTAAGATGCTGCACACACATTCCCTTTGTTTTATTACTACATAGGCCTGACACAAATGGCAGGCTGTCCTTCTCCACATGGGTAAACCCTCTTCAAATCTGAAGAGGTCTTATAGCATCCACAGACAATAGATGCTCTGATGAGTTATGCTGAAGGGCAGATTAATGAGTAATCCTATAATCAGCCGATACCTGTCAATGATGCCCCCTAGGCAAATACCAGATCCCCCTCTTCTACAATCACTAGGAACAAAGGACAGATACCCTTATTCAGAGTACCTGATGAACCTCTGAAATTATACAGAAATGTGTGTCACAGCTTAAGACCAGAGTAACATACCCAGTAATAGAAAAGCAAACAAGTCTCCAATGTGCATTAGTTCAAGAATTTCCATAACACACCATCCTCTTGATACCAAATCAAACCTTGGTATCAATCCCTAGGATGTAGAATGCAACAAAAGAGTACTCTTTTAACAACAAGATATCATTACCCTAATTATAAGAGAATGGAATAAATCTGAAATGTCTGGATCCTCATTTACATGTTTCTGGACCATGACCTTCCTTGTAACTCCAAGACCACATATTTTAACTCTAACTACAGCAAAATCTTTTACAGTCCCCTCCAAAAGTATTGGAATAGCAAGGCAAATTCCTTTGTTTTTGATGGTCACTGTAGACATTTGGGTTAAAGATCAAGAGATGAGTAGGAGACAAGAGTTCAGAATTTCAGCTTTAATTTCTTGGTATTCACATCTAGATGTGTTTAACAACTTAGGACATACCACCCTTTGTTTGAACCCACCTACTTTTCAAGTGAGCTAAATTATTGGAACATGTGACTGAAAGATGTTTCTTGTTGCCCAGGTGTTGTTTCTTGCTTTTCCCTCAGTGACTTCAAATCACTGTGCCTAACGTAGCGTGTGTGGCGTTGACTCCAGGTTCCTCTCTCAGCTACCTAGACAGCGGATGAGGTGTACGTGGTATGGACCCAACCAGCATGGCATGATGTCATGCAGTTGGTCTTCCGCACCCCAGTTAACATTGTTCAAAACCAGAGCTTTCCCTAGCTCCCCTCTGTCAGTTAGAGGTTGCCTTCTTCATCTCATGGCAGAATCATCAGGACTAGAATTAGTCCAGCTGTTAGGAATCAGACATTACCGTAGACGTGCAACATCCCAGGAGTAAAATGCAGCTGTGGGACAGTGTGTGTGAAATCCATCTTATCTCAGCCCACCTCACAGCTGTCCTGTAAGCCAAACTCTATCTCACTGGCTCCAACAAGTCCTTTATTGCTGAATCGCTTTCAAGTGTCCTGTACGTGTCAGTGAATTCTCCTTGAGAAGATTAGTTGCAACTGCACAGTACACAATCAGAAATATGTCCATTACATTTGCTTGTTGCTTCTTGTTAAAGCATTAGAACACAGTCCTACCAAATACTTAAAGTTGTATTCCTGAATATCCAAGATATTTCTGTTTCCTTTGTCTAAATTGATTAGAACAGTTGTAAACATTAAAAGTATACTGGAAACACTAACATGTCTGGTACTTCAGTGTTGCAAAATAACAATTTCACTCTTTTCTATAACAGCCAATATCAAAAACTACAAGAACAGAAATGCAATTTCCTATTACTGTTCCAATTACTTATCATCAGTTAGGATAGTTTGGTTACGTTGAAGTATCACTCTCAAAGAGTAGTTCATAAACTATTTACAGTTCATCTAACCAGATCTCAGTTGATATACAATTACATCTGATTGTTTTATCTTGGAATTACAATCAAATTCACCTTTGCTTCACATAATTTATTAAATACCTTATTGCAAATCAAAACATTTCACAACATCTTGAAGCTCAGCCAACATAACTATTATTTAGCCTAAGTTCTCTGCAAGTAATCCAGCTTGAATTTCTCCTAGTCTCTTCTTATTTATTCTAGCACATCAAAGACACTCTGTAATCCTGCCATAAATCATGACCCCCCTTATGCCCTATCTTCTCAGAGCTCACCCTGGAGTCGGGGAGGATGGTTTAATGACCTAAGGATAACATAACCTAGTCCTGAACAAAATAGACCCCTTAGCAAGCAAACCTTTTGTCCCAGCATTCACACCTTCAAGATACATCTAGTAACCATTAATATTCCAAAGATTACCTACTAGGACAGAAATTAAGTACATAGATATACATGTCTATACATATAATGAAGATAAACACGGAATTGTCCAGTTCCTCCAAGTAAAAACCAAGCTAATGAACACAAAGCATAAAATGTAGCCAAATTAGTATACCCAATTTTGATCATGTCATCAGTAAATCTGTTTCTTCTAAGGAGTTCAAATGAGTTCAGAGCCCAATTCAAGCAGATCCCCCCACCCCACACTGGTGTTTGTGTGAATGAGTAGTGCACTCCAGGGGGTCTGTATCTCTACAATTTAGACTATGTAAAACTTCTCAGCTTGGTTTTCTAGAATATAATTTGATGTAGAATTGCTTACTCAGTTTTAAATAAAACACAGCAAAACTTAGTAAACATCTAAGGAATAACAAAAATGTGCTCCCTGCAACTTTTTACCCTCTTATTCCATAATGCATGAGATTAACATGGCTCCTTTTACGCAAATATCAAACAAACAGCTAAACAAAATCAAAATGTTAAGATGTTTTCCACTCAACCATAACCACGTTAGATTTTACATCGAAACAGTTTCCAAAAAGATTCTAAGAGCCATAACAGATTTTCTGAAATAAGTATTTCTAATTTTACTAAGCCAACAGGAAAACCCTATTCTTCATGTAACTCTTTAAGTACCAATTTAATTTGCTTTGAACTCTCAGTCCAAGTCTTTTTCATTGTAGATAATTATTTTATATATTCCCCCTTTCTTCCACGTCATAGTCAACTGAAAATGACACCATGCATGAAAGCAGAACCTCGATAGGTGGGATGTATCAAATACTCATGCAGGAAAAGGTTGCAAACCTAAAAAAAACTAACCAAAATCTAAATGACATAACCCAACATTCACAAACAAAATCAAAAACAACAAATGTGCCATATGGTTGCTTATTTGAATGAATTATAAGCCACATAACCCCTTGACAAAGTTGAAGTAACTCCCAAATTATCATATCAAAATGAACATTTGCAAAGGCAATGGCCAAACTATATTGTGACAACAAAAACATCATGTCTCAATAAGCCTCCTAAAGTATAAGGAATTTCTCCAACTTTGATGCATGTCTATATTATTCTAAATTATGATGGTCAGCCAAAACCATAATCAGAAATGTCATGCATATTTCACTGATATCAAGATTGTTCTAATCATTAACAATGGGGTGATGACTTCACGTCTCTACCCTCACTACAAGTTGGTTGTAAAACCAGACATTCCATCATGAAAACTATTGAGAGGAAAATATGTTCAGTTTGCACTTAACATTTGCACTTAATAAATGACCACAGATGAGACCAGTCAGGACACTCAAATTTTACCAGTAGTAATAAGCTACTTTGATTTAATGAGAAAGGTTGGAAGAGTCCATCCCAGGGGGTTGGCCCCCCTTCCTGGAGCCCAGGACTTGACCCACTGCTGGTAGGCCATAAAGGCCAAATGGATTGTTTAAAATGTACAGTGGGGAGAACAAGTATTTGATACACAGCTGATTTTGCAGGTTTTCCTACTTACAAAGCATGTAGAGGTCTGTAGGTACACTTCATCTGTGAGAGACGGAATCTAAAACAAAAATCCAGAAAAATCAGATTGTATGATTTTTAAATAATTAATTAGCATTTTATTGCATGAAATAAGTATTTGATACATCAGAAAAGCAGAACTTAATATTTGGTGAAGAAACCTTTGTTTGCAATGATAGAGATCATACGTTTCCTGTAGTTCTTGACCAGGTTTGCATACACTGCAGCAGGGATTTTGGCCTACTCCTCCATACAGATTCTTCAGGTTTCGGGGCTGTCGCTGGGCAATACGAACTTCCAGCTCCCTCCAAAGATTTTCTAATGGGTTCAGGTCTGGAGACTGGCTAGGCCACTCCAGGGTCTTGAGATGCTTCTTACGAAGCCACTCCTTAGTTGCCCTGGCTGTGTGTTTCGTGTCGTTGTAAGGCTGGAAGACCCAGCCACAACCTATCTTCAATGCTCTTACTGAGGGAAGGAGGTTGTTGGCCAAGATCTCACGATACATGGCCCCATCCATCTTAATATGGTGCAGACGTCCTGTCCCCTTTGCAGAAAAGCATCCTCAAAGAATGTTTCCACCTTCACGGTTGGGATTGTGTTCTTGGGGTTGTACTCATCCTTCTTCCTCCAAACACGGCGAGTGGAGATTAGACCAAAAAGCTACATTTTTGTCTCAGACCACATGACCTTCTCCCATTCCTTCTCTGGATCATCCAGATGGTCATTGGCCAACTTCCGATGGGCCTGGACATGCGCTGGCTTGAGCAGGGGGATCTTGCGTGGGCTACAGGATTTAAATCCATGAAGGCGTAGTGTGTTACTAATGGTTTTCTTTGAGACTGTGGTCCCAGCTCTCTTCAGGTCATTGACCAGGTCCTGCTGTGTAGTTCTGGGCTGATCCCTCACCTTCCTCATGATCATTGATGCCCCACGAGTTGAGATCTTACATGGAGCCCCAGATTGGAGGAGATTGACCATCATCTTGAACTTCTTCCATTTTCGAATAATTCCGCCAACAGTTGTTGCCTTCTCACCAAGCTGCTTGCCCATTGTCCTGTAGCCCATCCCAGCCTTGTGCAGTTGTACAATTCTATCCCTGATGTCTTTACACAGTTCTCTGGTCTTGGCCATTGTGGAGAGGTTGGAGTCTGTTTGATTGAGTGAGTGGACAGGTGTCTTTTATACAGGTAATGAGTTAAAACAGTTGCAGTTAATATTTGCAGTTAAAAAGAATTCCGGCTGTGAGAGCCCGAATTCTTACTGGTCTTACTGGTGATCAAGTACTTGTCATGCAATAAAATGCTAATTCATTATTTAAAAATCATACAATATGATTTTCTGGATTTTGGTTTTAGATTCCATCTCTCACAGATGAAGTGTACCTACAGACCTCTACATGCTTTGTAAATAGGAAAACCTGCAAAATCAGCTTTGTATCAAATACTTGTTCTCCCCACTGTTTCCATTTGACATGGTCCTCAAACTATCTGTGGTAAGAGACGACATCCTTTCAACTTAACTGATATCCCTTTCAACTTAGCGGAGGGCGCTGGCTGCGGCTCCCGGGCAGCGGAGGGCGCTGGCTGCGGCTCCCGGGCAGCGGAGGGCGCTGGCTGCGGCTCCCGGGCAGCGGAGGGCGCTGGCTGCGGCTCCCGGGCAGCGGAGGGCGCTGGCTGCG
>JACXGJ010004278.1:0-46679 GCA_016801105.1 Esox niger | reverse complement strand
ATGTCTAACATTGAGGGGACATGTCTTTAGGGGGCATGTCTAACATTGAGGGGACATGTCTTTAGGGGGCATGTCTAACATTGAGGGGACATGTCTTTAGGGGACATGTCTAACATTGAGGGGACATGTCTTTAGGGGACATGTCTAACATTGAGGGGACACGTCATGGGGGAACATGTCTAAAATAGAGGGGGACATGTCTTTGGGGACATGTTCAACATAGAGGGGGACATGTCTTTGGGGACATGTCTAACATTGAGGGGGACATGTCTTTGGGGACATGTCTAACATTGAGGGGGACATTTCCTGCTCGTACGGTCCTGGATCTACAGCCACCCTGTTTTTTAAATCTAATTCAGGGAGGTCTCAAATAACCAATAAAATCAAGTTTGGCAGTGGAAGTAAACCGTTATGGTAGATTAAATACTTTCCTGCTACACTTTCACATTGGTTAGTTTGATGAGCTGTGTTGAGAGTGAAAAGTTAGATTTGCATACCACATTTGCCGATCGGTGGAATGGCCAAATCATTTGGAACCTCTTTATAACATGGCCCCCATATGCACACTGAAAGGCACACAAAATATTTGAGGCAGCACATAACAGCACATAACAGCACATAAGGCCGGGTGTTTTGTGAAAGCACTTTGTGACAACTGCTGATGTAAAAAGGGCTTTATAAAATAAATTTGATTGATTTGATTGATTGACTGAACACAATGGTTCACGTAGCTCAACAGGTCTTAATGAAGCCACAGCAGGTGAGTGTATGAATACAGTGAATATACTGTCACCAACCCAAAGCGAGTAAGCGACTGATACGCAGCATCAGATTGCAACCTTGAGATAGTTTCCCATCACACGGCAGAAAACAAGCTGAGTGACCAGTGCACAACTGCACCTTGTGTTTGAGCTAGCTGTGTGTGCTGCGTGCCACCCAGGCTGCAGACAAGACACGGATCAGGGTGCTTTCTGGGGAATACACAATGATGTCACAGGCAGGAAATGGCTGGGAATGACTTGGCACCTTGAGGTAGCTGGCTTGTTCTCCATTGGCTCAGAGGCCGCCCTGAAATAATAAACAGGCAATCAGGACGCAGCTCAAGAGTATACAATGGCAATGCAGACATTCATGGATAATAAAAGCCGATTTTTCACTCGAGGGGATGATTATTTGTGTTCTCCGGTTGTCTGAAAATACAGGGCCCCTCACAGGAAGTATAAACACCCAGATGAAGGGAAAAGCGTTTTCCTTCCAAACGCCATGATTTCAAATGTTCCTGTTTATGTGCTGTCATGACGGAATAAATATCTATATGTTTAACAAAAGTAATAGCTTTTTGGGCAAGGGCAGAAAATATATTTTTTCTTAAGGGGCAGAGTGAAGGAACACCTCTTGGGTGAACGCAAAAGAAATATATTAACTAAAGGTGGTTTTTGAGCTCTACTAGCTATGCCGTTGAGAAAACACACTTATAGTTGTGATGTTTGGAACACAAATCTGTGTCCCCAGCATTCCCACATCACACAATTACTGTTGTTGTTTATGCAATCCAAAAACGGCACATAATAAATCCTAATTTGGGTCAGATGGGCATAATCTGAAAGCTTGTTCTATTGCCAACGTGAGTAGCCACGGCGTAAAAGACAGTGTTGGGCTTTCATAGGGCAATTCAGGGACAGATGGTCATTTTACGGGGAGGATGAAGGGTCGTGAGGGCATCAGGTGCATGTTCTATAGCGATTTTCTTCACAAAACATAAAAAAAGGCTCATTCTGTACAGATGAACCAAACTAAACATGTAAACCATTATGCCAACAAGACTTTTCACTGGACAAGTACAAAAAATGTGTCCAATGAAAACTCAACATGAGCAAAAGGTTAGGGGTTAGGGTTAGGGTTAACCCTAACCCTCTAATGTTTTTGGTGCATTCCTCTTGCGTTGCTAATGCCTTACAGACCGTACACAACCTGGACGACACAGCCTCTGCGTTTATGCTAATGCATGCAACATCTGAGCAGGGGAGCGCAACCTATTTTCCGTGGCAGAATGAGTACAATCCCATCAAAGAATCTTTAGCAAGAAAACAGGCAAAACTGGAGAGAATCTGTTTCTCCAGCAAGCCTCTGATCATACTTTTAGTCTATGTTATGGAAACATGCACAGAAACGTGTAACTGTTTTGTCCAAAGAAGAAATGTAAATCAATGGCATTCTTTCAATATAAGAAATAATCCATTCTGTATGCTGGCTATATTGTGAATTCTTTCACTAACTGAACAAGTCATTTTAATGTAACGAAATTAAATCCAAGAGTTTATGAAGATGTTTCAAGCTTAACTCGCCAAAACAGATTCAATCTTGAGTTTCTTATAAATGAGACGAATTGGCGAAACACATAAGACTCCTCTCTTTCTGTGTTAGCCCTGTCAAACCCCCTCTCGGTCACTCCTGCGATAACCCTCTCATGGCTTATCCTGGCCTGAAGCTAATTAGCTAGCTAGTATAATGACAGTGGTTATGAAGTCCCTGTCCCTTAGGGCGCTCTCTCTGTCTCCCTGGGTGCTTATCCCCCTGCCTTCATTAACCTGCCGGCCCCCCAGTCCCTCTGGCCTCCACGACACAGCCCACAGTGACACACTGTCACACTGATAATTGATGTGTTGTTACCTAGCTTCACAATGATCTCCTTAGTACCATGTCAGGGAACTTTAATTGCAAGTTAATTTGGAACCGATCTCCACACACGGGGGGAGTATTAGAGGAAGCAGAGATAATTGGGTCTGGCATGGGCTCTTGATCTTATGCAGACACTCATATGACAGTCGAAAAGCCAATGGCGTTGATTGACTATAACCAGCTGAGATTAACCCAAAAAACTATTCTGAATAACCAGCACCAGCAACAAATAACCGATATATGAATCAGCACCCACTGATCAGGCTTTACTTATGTAGTATCTCTAGATCAGGCATTATGACTCACCTGCATCTCTGTCCTCATTCCATCAGAGGCATTGGTGGAGCGGGAGGGACGTCACCAGGCTGACTCTCCATCATGCGGACAGCCGGGATAAAGTCCTCCACCCAATTGTCAGCGACCCATTCCAAGTGATCCTAACAACAACAGCAGCAATACCAACAAGAAACCAACAACCAAGAGTACTAGCTCCTGGAAGTTTCTATGGTCATCAAAGGCAATTTACCAACAGATGACTACTGATTTATCGGGGGACCACTGATCTTTTCAACAAATAGGCCTAGATGAGATCCTGTATGGAATATTGATGCTACAAAAGGAAAGCAAAGCATGGAGAATGTCAGTGACTCAAAACAGCATGCGGATTCTGACGTGGCCGAGTGTGCACGAATCTAATGTTTACCTGGGATCACTAAAATGTTCAGGTCATTAGTGAAGTTTTGAAGACATCCTGTACATGTTTTTCTCTACGTTTCTCTGTGCTTTGGGTGCCTGTATTCAGTTTTAAAAGTTTAGAAAATGTGTCTGGTGACATGTACACTTTAATAACTGCATTATGAGTGAACTAGTTTAAAAACCAAAATAGAGCTTTTTGGGGGGAAAATCCCTTATTGTCGGCACAAAAGTATCAGATAATCTATATTATTAATAATCTCTGTAATCTATGTTAGGTTGAAACATTAGGAATGCAACGAGGTCACGTGTATCTGTGCTATTATGACGTCTATAATAACATGACCATCCACATGTTGAAGGCATTCATTTCAGGATCATTATTTGACTGCTAATGAAGTGGAAAGTCCCACACAGTTTGACTACATAAGAATATGCCAGATGCCTTCAGTGGCGCTGGAATACATTTTCTTCCCGTAAAATCATTCAACCTTTTTAATGACAGAAATACAAATACGGGAGGATCACAGAAGTTGGGAGTTAAAGGTGTACAGTCTTGTTACCTCTCAGACGTAATATGACAGTGTGTTGTGTCCCAAATGGCACCCTAATCCCTTTATACTGCACCTCTATCAGGGCCCATAGGGCTCTGATCATGGGCCCTGGTCAAAGGTCATGCACTACACAGAGAACAGGGACCCTGGCATCTCCCTCCCCAGTGGAAAAGCCGTGCCGTATGTGACCTGCGTGGTAAATCAAGATCAAAGCAGGGAGTTGCGTGCTCGCAAATATCGCCTTACTTTCTGAGCCATGGGGGGAATAGTGTTTGTTCAACCTCTGGGATCCCGGTCAGACTCCCGTCTCGGTGGTGCCCCCAACGTGCCGATGCCCTGGCCGGCGTCCCATTGGTCACCCTGTTCCCTGTTCCCTACAGAGTGCACCATTAAATGTCTCGCAAGAGGCTGTTTACTGTCCTGTTCAACTTCCATGTACATCACAGTCATCGTATCATTGCATGGTGGCGGATTCCTTCTCATAGTCTCGTCGTTTTCTGGACAGAGTTCGGTATTTAGTGCTTGGACATAGAAATGTTGGCCCCCTCTCCACCCATTCCAGTAAATTACTGAAATTAGATTAGTTTAATGTTATATGAAACGGTCACCATGATAAGTTAGTGTGCTTCCCAAATCATACCCTATTCCCTTTACAGTGCATGATTTTTCACCTGAGACCTATAGGCCCTTGTCAACAGCAGCGCACTATATATAAGGAATAGGGAGCCATTTGTGACGATTCATTTGGTTTCGTGAGGACTGAGTCCACGTGACATGAAGCCCCGCTTCCTTGGCTAAATAGTTTCACCCTTCTTTTATTAATTCCATTGACATAGGTGTCAGCGTGGATTAACATTTTCTAAAAGTGTTAAGTTCCAACGAAGCCTAGTGGAACAATGAAAATATCCATTAAAAGTACTGGCCCAATAGGACTGAGATAGCATGGGTTTTACATTAATTCACACCTCGAGCCATTTACATTCCTTTGTGTTTTTTCTGTTCTGTTCCCAATTCCAATTTATTATATTGAGCTTGAGATTCGTCAAGACAAATTCAGCAAATTATTTATGGAACGCATCTTGTCCATTTACACTTTGAAGGCGTACAGTGTGTACAGCCAGTTCATTCAAGCCACACTGATCCACTATGGGGTTTTACCATGGGATTTTACCACAGGAACCAAACGAAGCAGCAGCACACTGGGTCTAATGTTCTGCTGGTTGGGAACTAAACAGTCTGGTGCGACTGATAATATAGATTAGATTGTTGGGAGAATAAGGGGTAACACACAAAGTGTGGTCTTTAGGGTACCATAGCTACCACAACCAATAAACTAGGCCAGAAGTAAACATGATGCAGGGGGATCCTAGACAGACATTCTACACAAAAAAAGGTGTTCCCTGAGGTACATACAGTTTTTCTGTTCAGTTATTTGGTTTCCTATTTGGGCACATCTTGTGGTATAATATAGTATACAGTAGGATAACGCAATCATTTCTTTTAGAAATATGTGGAAGGCAATAAGGAGGGGTGTGATATTAGGCCAGTATTCCGTGGCTAAGAGCAGTACTTAAAATACCACAAACCTCAGAAGTCCTGTTGCTACAATAAACTGGTTACCAACGCAATTAGATAATTAAAACGTTATTTTTTCATTCCTGTGTTTTTTCTACCTCTGGTGTACGGCTTCATAAAATACAGCACCGGCATCCCTGGTTCTAGCCACACAGCTTGTAATGTACATTGAGGTAGTGTAATTTTTTATAATGTGATATCATGTTGGATAATGCAGGACAGTGTAATATGTGGTATAATGCAGCAAAATGTAGAGTTGTGTGGGATCATGTAATACAGTAAATGGCAGAATGTGGGATATTGGTGTGGAGAAAGAAATGTATTCACTCACTACAGTGTATTGCTCTGGTAGGATAATGTTGAACAGTGGTATGTTTTATATGCAATATTCTGAAATACTGATGTTTAAACGAGACCATGTAAGATTACGTGATTAAGTTGTCGGCTCAGGTGTTCAGCTGAAAGTTTATGGATATTGATGTTGGATCCTGTCAGAAGAAAACTTGGTGGTCTTGAGAGTTAATCTGAAGTTGATTTGAGATTTTATCAATCTATATCCTTGCTTTTAGAAAATAAAGAACAATGTTCAGTTTTGGTATTGAATTGCTTTGATGGTTAGCAAAATGAGAAAGCAACTTTCATTTAACCTTGATGTACAGCATTATGAATTATATACTTTTTTACATTTTAAAAACTGTTTTGTGAGAGTGTTATTGTGTGGTTTGGTCATATTAAAGCCTTTTACAGGGTTTTGTTGTGATTAGGTCGAAAATTGTTGGGTTTCACTTTAATGAGTTTGTCACTTGGGTCAAATGTAAATGTGTGCAGTTGTCAAAATGAATCTGACAATTAAAGAAAGTGGATGGGTGGTTGTTTTTATAATGGTAGTTTTCATGTAGGATAATTTACACACCTTCAAGTGGATTGGGCCAATTAAGAGTTGTACGTCACCTGTCACTCTGTACATAAACAAAACATAGCAAAACTAGATTGATGTCAGATTCGTGTGAATTCAGATTAAAAACATACAACTATTTAATGATAATGATTCTGCCAACAGCAGAAATACTCAACTGACATCAGTGTTGTTGAGAAACTGCAGATCAAAATCCCAAATGAACATTCTAATCTGTTGATGTTATCGAAATACTATTTTGTGCCAATTCTTTTATCTACACAAATATTTCCTTCTTACATCACTTACATCATACACACTGAATACTGCAAGCATTTCCTTCCTACAGTACATAATACACACTGCATACTGCAAGCATTCCCTTCCTACAGTACATCACACACACTGCATACTGCAAGCATTCCCTTCCCACATCACACACACTGCATTCTGCAAGTATTCCCTTCCCACATCACACACACTGCATTCTGCAAGTATTCCCTTCCTACATCACACACAGCATACTGCAAGCATTCCCTTCCTACAGTACATCACACACACTGCATACTGCAAGCATTCCCTTCCTACAGTACATCACACACACTGCATACTGCAAGCATTCCTTTCCTACAGTACATCACACACACTACATACTGCATAGATTCCATTCTACATCACACACACTACATACTGCAAAGATTCCATTCTACATCACACACACTACATACTGCAAAGATTCCATTCTACATCACACACACTACATACTGCCAGGATTCCCTTCCTACATCACACACACTGCAAGTCATCCCTTCCTACATTACACACACTGCATACTGCAAGCATTCTCTTCCGTTGCGTTGTGTTTGAACTATGATACCTGAGCAAAGTCTCAAAGTGAAATTATTTTGGGTTCCCTTCCGTAACCTTTGACATGTGCCCCAGAAGGGAGACGAACACCCCGCAGAACATATAATGGCTCCTTTCCTGTGTAGTAAAGTTTGGCAGTAAAGCGTGGTAATTAGAGTAGTCATGGCAACCAGGCCCAGCAGGCCGGCCGACGGTGCCGCGGAACACTCACAGAACTTCAAACAGAATCAAAGTCACTGGACTACCAGGCCTAGTGGTGCATCCAGCCCAGCCGGGCCCTGGTTTGAATTAAGGTATCCATGCTTCCCAAATACTACCCTACTCCTTATTTAGCATACTTCATTAAACCAGAGCCCAAGTACTGCAATATATACTGTAGGGAATAGGGTGCTTTTCTGGATGCAACCTTGGATCGACTTCCACACTCAACATGGTTGGAAAAGCCCAGAGAAGGGAGAAGACTCTCTTGGCCAGTCCTTTAGCAAGCCGGACCCGGGACCTGGGACCCAGCCCTCTGGTTTTCATTACAGTCAATTTTCTTTTCTGTTTCATCTCAATACTGACCCAAAGCTTGGCATGCTGCGTGGCTGGGGTCCTGCGGCCTAAATGGCATCCCATTCCCCTTTATAGAGCACTTATTAAACGTAGGGCACTATATAGGGAATAGGATGTCATTTTAAATGCACAATGGTTTCTCTGCAGTTTAAGTTTGCCTGCAGTCGGACTAGGCCCTATAGAACCGGGTCATTAAAACACTCTTGCCCTTGCCTCTGGTGATAAAGTATTTTGGTGCTTTTGTAAATAATGTTCCTCCTTTGAACCCCACAGGACATAAAGGGGGAACAGTTTATGAGCAAACTGTTTTGTTTGTCGATGCATTTTTTTCCTTCTGAAAAATAAATATAGATTTCTCTGTTGTATTATAATAATATTTGGAAGATAGAATCAGGTCAACTAGTAAATATCATCACACCGTCAAACTGGGGAATTTATTCCCAAACCACAATTGTCGTTTTGTCATGAGTCACATTTTTAAATCAGTGTTTCTATTGCTTAAATGTATTTGTATTATTTATGTTGACGTATTACCCGAATAGCTAGCTGGACAACATCAACGGTCCACATAAACAAATATTTCCCTGTTGTCCAACTTAATTGGATATGTTTAATAAACTGTTATTTCAATGGGCAGTAAACAAAATAGTTACGAGTTTTGTGCCAAAACAGCATTCAGTTTCAGAAATGCTGGTAAATTAGCTGTTATTCTTTAAAAGTATGAGATTATGTTTGTCTATATTTAATCATAGCATTGGTTCTATCAATGAAGGCAAAGTATTTGTTGGAAATGTATCTTATATACAGTATGTGTACACATCATGCCCTAGGAGAAGCTGCTAGCTTTTACACAGTCACACCTGTTAAATACATACATTTGAATAAAGAACTGTTCAAAGAACACATTCAAGAGATCAGTAGCAAATGGAAAGTAAAACAGAAAAAAATGCTATTAATGCAGCATGATTAGATAAGTAGATTAGATAAGTTCAATTAATGAGATGCAAACATGCCATTTCTGGTAAACAATGGATGAATTGTGTTTTGTATCAAAACACATTATAACACACATGTAAAATCAAATGTATCTTAGTACCATCATGTTTTACACAAACACGAAGTTCCCCCATAGGCAAATACTTCAGATGAAAGCAACTAAATGGGAACAAATGCAATGTGGATCTAAACATTTGAGTCCACAAAAGCTCCTAGAAGGCCCCTATTATTTGATCAAATGGCCAAGACACCGCCCTAACAATTCACCACCCCAGCAGTGATACTAGAGTGTTTAGCTCTGCCCAGTCATTTCCACCCAATGACATAGCCAAGGTACTTCCTAGATCTTTATAATTCCCCAAGGAATGTATCCATTCTTGCAATTCTTGGATATCATTTTAATGACTGTGTAAGGCTACAGCCCTGTTTTGGATTGCCTCTTGCTGAATTTCTTGAGGAAACAGAGTATTGAATTCAAAATGTGTTGACTCATACCTGATTTTATAGCATGCATTATGTAAATATTGTCTATGGTGAGAATATTACAGTGCACTCAAGTTTTTGACTTTGGGACTGTTGTAATTTAAATTATATGTACATTTTTATTAGAATTTCATACATTGCCAACCTAAATTCTCATCACCGTATTGAGTGTGAACAATTTCATAAAAATCTTTACTTTAAAGCTTGTCGATATAAGATGTTAACTAGAATACATTTACATTAAAATATAATATTGTTATTATTTTTATTGTGTATTTAGCATTTTGTTTTTATTGGAAATATGGTGAATAAATAATGTCTGATTAAATAAAATATAGTCCAAGAGGACTTTTATAAGTATATTTTTCATTGTATGTGTGTATAATGTATATATACAGCTCTGGACAAAAGTAAGAGACCACTGCACCTTTTTGGTGAAGAAGAGAAGCGTTCAATTGACAATAGTCTCTTAATTTTAACCCTTCTGTTCCTCACTCAAAACCTAACTTTTTAACTTTTTTGGAAAGGAAAGAAAAAGGTGCAGTGGTCTTTAATTCTTTCCGGGGCTGTAACTGTTGTAGTTATAGTTGTAGTTATTCAAAATATTTGCGATGAATCACACTGGCATAGATATTCTATTTAGCCATTAACTTCAACTTCAACAGATATCACATTTTATAGTATGATCTGATTTTAAATAGCAACAATAAAATATAATATCTATGAACTTTGCAGCCTTTATTGCCCAATTACAGTGGACACTGGATGCTTGTTAACAAATCCCTTGACAATTAATAAATACAAACAAGAGAATAGTGGGACTTATCTCATGGAACACGAAGGGTTTGAACAAACCAAATAAAGATACAGTCTGTAAGTTTAACAGCAATTGTGTACTACAGCATGTCATTTTTGTGCCATTTTAGACCACACCATCAAAACCAGTTGCATTAAAACATGGAATTTAATGCCAATTGAGTTATGATAGTGATTTTACTTATTACACATATAGTGTTCAAACAGCATATTATCTGGCCCAATTATTTATCACAGTAGTCCCACCAAAAGTCTCTGTCGTCTGATATTATTTCTTACTGGTAACCAGCTGTATAAACCTACCTTCATTCTGAGGCAATTAAAATAGGGAAGGGAATTCCATTACAGCATTTAACCATTATGAAAGAGATTGATTATCAGTATCTGATCATGTCAATAGAAATCCAGTCAACCTGAGTTACTGTAATTAATATATTTTGCCTAAACATCAATAATCCCACAGGCTTAGTACTTTGCAGGGCAAACTAGACCACTTGGATCAGAATGGTTTCATACCAAACAGGAACTCTGTTTTACTTTATCTTCAATAAAATACACTGACAGATATTATCAAATTTGGACCATTCTGCTCTTCTGGGTCATTCTTTTGACACTATATCTGTCTTCCAGGACTTTTAGCAGTCGAATACACCGCCTACTTACTGCTTTAACGTCACACCAAAGCTCCAGAAAATAGCACCCTGGTTCCAGAACCTTCCACCTTGGCATTGCACAGTTGCCTCCCATCACAACCAGTCTGAGGTGACTGAACAACCTGCAAGAGCACAACTGTGAGTTGTGGGCAGTGCCGTTGGAGAGGGCTCTGCTAGGGGCCTCTGTACAGCTGGTTGGGCTCCCCAGGAAGATTCTAGAAGCAGCCAGTAGGGTCAGCCACCCCCTCCCCATACAGCTGCCTCCCATTAGGACTTCATCAGGGGAGTTATTTGAGGGCTTCTGAGAAGCACCTCCAGGGAGAAGCTGGAGAAAACGGTGAAGGAAAGAAGCGTACGACGTCCAGCCAAGCAGCCCCTGATGCCAATACAACCCCAGCAAAGTAGGATACAGAGAGGAAAGTAAACCGACAGGAGACGGAAGCTGCCAAGGCTGCAGAGATTACAACCAAAGATGAATCTGCCATCTCAGGAGAGCGATGTGCTTACTTTTGATTTCCCCTTCTTCTCTAACACCTACGTGAATAAAACGCACTCCACGGCCCTAAACTCTTGTCCTGTGCCGCTCCCTGTACAGCCAAGATGTTTAGTGTATCCTTCTCCCCCTTGCCAGAGGACCTGGAGGACATACTGCAGACCCTAAAGAATAATGGTGCCCAGGGGGCCTACGAGCATCCAGAGGCCCGGCAGGGCCCAAGGGCTTTCCAGCGGCCACGGATGTTCCTTTGTCTCCCCTTATTACTATATATATTTATATAGACACATTACCAGTCAAAAGTTTGGAAAAACATACCCAGGGTGGTATATATGGTTGTGTAAAAGGTGGGAAATTGGGTATAGCTACCAGTTAACCATGTTATTGTAATATAATTAAATTCAAATGGACAAAAAGTTTTTTAGCAAAACAAATGTTTAGCTCAGGCTGCCTAATGTTTCAGGAAGGAGGGGATAAATGAAATTGTTGTTATTCGTACTACGTTCTGAACTCTTTGTTTGTGACCTATGAACCTGTATATTTACAACTTTCTGGTTTCTCCACTGAAAGCCAAAACTTCCCCCAAACCTGCTGATTAAAAGGATGTAACTTTGGATTGTTTTCCCAATTCTACAATTTCAGTATGATATAAACACAGGAACAAAAGCATTTTGTCTGCACATGAGCGGTTTGTATTTGGTTGGCTTTGGGTAACCATCAAACTGTTCCAAATGGAACTTCATTCACCATTGTGAAAATGCAGTCAGTATGGAATATTGTGCAATTTATTAAACAGATCAACATTTCTCAGGTGTCAATGTATCTATCAGGCTTCATCTATTCTCATCTTTTTCACCGTTTCCAAATCAAAGTCAGAACTTAAACCTTGAAACTGCGAGGTAAGCTTGTGCAGTGTACATGTCTTCATTCCCATTGGTGGGCCTTGCCTGCATGGCCACCTGTCCAAGCAGAGAGCAGTGAGTGCAGTGTTTACAGTCTGCAGGCCAGCCAGGATTGCACCCACGCTGCTCTGCCTCCCTGCCTCCACAATGGGAGGCAAGGAAACACCAGCCCAGAAATAACATGGGCCGGTCATGCTTTCTGGCAGGCGCCATCAAACAAATGTCAAGCAGGGCCACGGACCCGGCTGCTGACAGACCTAGAAGACCTACACCTTGTCTGCTGTCTGCATGTTGCACTTGTCCTCGATTCTTGGCACAGTGTATAAGAGAGATGCAGTGGTGGTGGAGGAACTTTTGGTAGGTGGGGTGGGGGGCAGTAGCAGTCTTAGAAGGCAATTTGGGTAATCAAGGGCACAATTTGTCCGCTTGGTCACACAGTTCAGAAAATAGAAGCCCTAATCATTGAGGGGATGGCCTCAGAACGGGACGGGTTGAGGAAGGGGGAGGAAGGGCAACAGGGTGAGACCTGGAGCTGAAACTGAGAACCTTCCTCATTAGGGGTTTGTGCTCCTCTGGGAGGAGGCTTCCCTTCATCACGGGCATGCTGGGAAATGCAGAGGATGGCTGTGTCAGCCGGGAGGGCCCAATGTGTGCCGTTACCACAACAACCGTCGTGAGAGCCAAAGAAAACAGATGACAAAATAACATGGAGTGTAACGACCAATGTCAGTTGTCTTGCTGGCTGCAATATGCCTCCCCGCCTCCATCCAGTTCTGACTGCACACACATACTTCAAAAAAAGTAAAAGAAATTCTTCTGTGCGTGTACATTAAGGTTAAATTACTCAGTAATGTGGTCATTCCTCTCTCTCGCCCTCTCTCTCTTCCTCTCGAAATCACCAAACATCATCTAGGGACATCATCTAAAGAGAGCCTCCACACAAGTAATCACTGAGAGATCCCAGTCTCCTTCCACTGCTAGATATTTACTTTGCTGTCCTTAGTACGCAGCACCCTGCAGATGTATTCAAGCATCCTCTTTTAAAGAGGCATTTTCTGACTTATTAACTGTCAACAGTTCATAACCTCCAAGGGGCTATTACATTTGTTAATGTGGCCCCCAGACAGATATGCCTGTTTGATTTGGACCAAAAAGTTGTTTAAGTGTTTTTGCTTTCTCAAACCCTGCTCAAAAGTGCAACAAAATATTATTATCCAAGTTAACATCTCGTCAAAAATAAACAAAAGCCTACTCTACATATGTCTTTTCTTTGTTGTCAATTGTTACATTGCAATGTGGAAATTACAAATATTGAAACAACAAGCAGGAAAATGCTGTTTGGGATAAACTGATTAAGTATACCATTTCCAAACCATGTTCACACGTCATGTTTTATTTATGAAAAACAAAATCCAGGATTTACTTTATTAATCTTTATTTACCAAATTTTTATCTGTAAAATCTGTCAAGTCAATGTAAAGAATGAGTACAGAACTGAAATCACAAACATGGAATTAACAAGTGTAAAACAAAATCATGAAAATACAAAAACCTTTATAAGATGTTTAAATCTTCTTCAACCATGAAAATGTAAATGTCTAGAGATATGGACTGAATAGAATCCTTTGAGAGCCTTCACACTATAAATCACACAAGAACCCATACTGCATTGTGCCACATGCAGGCAAATAGATGCTGCCCTAAGAGTTGAAATGACTCACAGCTGCAATGGTTGTCAAAGGTACTCCCACCGTGTAACAGTACATGCAAAGAAATACAACTTGATTTCAAATTCATTAAATGTTTGTAAAGTGAAATTCAAAAGTATATACATTTCATTTTGAAAAATGGGAAAGGTTATATCGTAGTTAAAGAAAATGTTTTTTACACTGCGGTAGTTTTATATAGATTATCCAGATATGCTTCAGACATTCTTTACAGTGTAAACGGACATTTACATTTTGGCAATGGCATTTTTGAGTTTGGCATAGAAAAAATGATGGATATGCAGAAAATAACCGCCTACACACACCAAAATATAGACCTATTGGGGGTGTGTCCAAACTTTTGACTGGTATGTCAATTTTTTATTTCGCTGAGCTGATCCTCAGCCTTCAGGCCAGACCAAAAGAATCTCATTTTGACCTGAGGGCAGAAGGGACTTTTATATGGCCTTTAGAAAATGCTATCAGTGGTGTGACTAAATCATTTATCACTAGCCTAAAACAACCTAAATTCATAATTGAGTCCAGATGTGGCTGATTCCCGCTTGATACCAGGACTCATTTCCTGCCTGTGCTGCTCGGTGAGACAACATTTTACATCTCCCAGGAAACTGCTAGGCAAATACAGGGTCCGTCTGGATATCAATACAAATTTTTCCTTTGAAAATATCACAACAAGAGATAAAAAACGAATCTTACTTAAAAAATAATATGGAGGACTTTGCTCTGTTATCCCTCTGAATGACTTGTCCTGGGATACATAATGCCAGGGGACATGATCGTTTATTGTGCTGTAGCGACAACAAATACATTCATTTTCAAATCCTCCATTATTTAAAATGCACATACATTCTGTGCAGGCACGTGCGTGCGCATGCGGCTATAGGCAGGCATGCAGTAGCTACTCTTGGGTTTATTTTATATGCTAAATGATCTGGGAGACTATAACTCAAACTGCTTTGAGAGCTGTTCCCTTCTGGCTGCCTGCTCCATGTGGTAGTGATTAGGCTCTTTGGCTCAGGCCCTGCAGGTGAACCATGCACAGCCTGAGAGCGGCCTGACCACTCTGAACTGCATGCGGAAGTGTTAATGAACCTGGGGAGTGGCCAAGGATCCTTGATTTATTTTTTGTCATTGAGTGTGACAGCGTATTTACTGTTAACAAGGTTGTTGGCTATGGGGTGCTTTGTATCTGCCAGCGCTAAGGTGATTGGACTAGAGTTCCCGGTTAGAGAGGTTGGACGACAGTATGAGTGTTCCCAAGTTACTGAGAGTGTTCCCAAGATTTCCCCTGTGAAATATTATTAAGATTTTCTTGAGTGATTGTTGAATGATTGATTTTCAACATAAAAAATACATTCAATCTTACTGCATAAGATTCTGTAGCCCTCCCAGAATGCATCTTGTTCTGCGTTAATCGCATGCTCGTCTCGATCTAGACAGGGTAGCATATATTTACTTTTTAAAACAAATATACATCAGGAAAAAGAGGTTTCGTTGTGCCAAATCAATCTTCAGATGGATGTCAAGATTGTTTGGGAGAAAAGGTAAATACTACAGTTATATTTGCCTGAGGACTTCGATGTTGTGTTTATACTGTAATTAGTCTTTGCAGAATGAGATTCCTGACAGAGGTTCAGAGACTGCGGGGCATGATAAAATAAACTCCAAGCTGCACTGTTTCAAGAAAACCTTTTTCTGCAGACCATAAACCAGGACAACCTCTGTGGACCAGAACCGCCCCCCACTCCTTTTCAGAACGGGTGGTCGACCAACTTCCCTCTTTCCCCCGATCTCTCAGTCTTTCCCCAGTTCTCCACTTACTCTCTCACTCTCTCTCTCATTCCTCCCCTCTCATCCATCTCTCTATCCTTCCATGCACCCCTGCATTTGCTCACTCTCTCCCTACTCCCCCAGTGTTTGGCCTGCTGCTTCCTGCCGTGATCCCACCCACGGCGGCGCTGGGCAGGTTGTGGGGACTTACCTTCCGTCTCTCTTCTCTCCTCCGGGCCACTCAGGACACCGCCTCAATGACGCAGTCCACAGCCGTGCAAGGCGTGTAGAGAGCGAAAGACGAGTGAGAAGGGAGCGAGAGACGACTGGGGCTCATTCAGGAACCATGTCACTGTCCACCTGAGCAAACAGAGGGTGCGGGGAACCAGGGCAGTCGGCGGGGGAGATGAGAAACCAATTGGTGAGGGAGAGCTGGCAGAGTGACAGCCAATGTACAATAACATTAGTCTTCCGCCTTGGCCCAGCTGAGGGCTCCTGGACATAGCTCTCTTTCTGCTGGCTGCTTACCTCAACTCTGCTCTTGTTTTTTTCCCCCTCCTAGTCCTTCTCTTGGTTCTTCTTCTTCGTCGTTTTGCGTGGCAGTGCAGCTCTGTCCAATGAAAACACATTCCTGCCATGCCTCGCTGCTGTTCCCTGTTTAGATTTCTCATTACAAACAGCATTACACGCATGGGCTGGGTCTGGCCTCGGCACCAGCCAGCCAGCGAGCGAGCCAGGGTCCGGAAGAAGGGTCGCGCGCATGGGGACCTGAGCTCTGCCTACGCATGCAGCGGGCTGATGGGTCAGCGCTGAAAGCCCAGACACAAGCTGTCAGAGGCAGGAAGAGCATCACTGCTCACATTTTGTTCTCTTTCTGCTGTGCAAGGCTCACTGCACTGTATAACATAGAAACAACAACACTGGTTAAAATAATAAGGTGCCTTTGTTTGTTTGTTTATTTGGATTCCCGTTATCTCCCAATGAAGCATTGGTCCCTCTTCCTGGGGTCCACAGAAAACACAACACACAACAGAAAACAAATTATTGACAGACCAGAACAGTCACGCGCATATAAACCGTGACAAAACACAATGAAAAACAATGTCATTAAGGTGGAAAAACAGCCGTCTCGAGTTGCCTCCAACCGGCCCCTTGTTCAAAATGTGTAACGAGCTGAGAATAATAAAGAAATTGCAAAACTCCAATGTAAAGCCAAAAAAGTAGACTGGAATTCTGTCAGATTATTAAATGCACACTCAAATAGATTACATCCCATCTGTTCTAGTTCAAAGTTCACCTGCTAAAGTGGTATTTCTTTTTTACCTGACATTACCCTAATGGAAGAACGCACATGGCCCAGAACAATGCATTCCACCCACTTTTAATTGTTTCTGCCGTGTTCAGGAAATAAATCCCTCTTTGAAAGGAGCCGATAGCTCAAAACATTGATGATCTGCAGACAAGTTCTGTATTTTCTCAATTTAGATTGTGTACATACAGCACAAAATCTAAATTGAGAAAATACAGAACATATCTGCAGATCATCAATGTTTTGAGCTATCGGCTCCTTTCAACAAGGGATTTATTTCCCAAAGCCCAGCAAAGGAACCATTCATAAAGATCCATACATTAAACACATAGGACCAGTTTGTTTTTTATGGCCCATTTGATTATGGTCTGTAAGTCCTGGTTTAGTGTCTCTGTGAACTCAGTGGCTTGGGGTGGTGACATGGGTCGAGTCATCAGCACCCATCATTATTACAGCTTCTTGAACTAACCCAGCATATGAAATGACTAAACATTACACACAAAACCAGCGTTGAGCTTAAGGACTCCTCAGATTGCATATCCATATTATAAACAGCATATTCGGCTATTCGTTGCAAGAAGACTTGTTTGGAAATTATTATTATAATGTATGCATGTTTTCAGGACTCTTCAGCCATGTGATAGTGTCACTGTTGGATATAATTGGTTGCATTTCAAACTCTGCAATCAGATTACTTTCAGTTGTTTTGAGATGAATTTACAAAACATATTGGGGGGCCTGGTTTGGTACACTGGTTATACTGCAGAAGCATGGGTTTGAATCCAGCCTGTTACGTTGCTGTTTTATATGGATTTTATTTCATTTGTTTTTGGGCTAAAGTTTGCATAGTCCCCTTTTGTTTATCACAAATCTATCTGTACCAAATGTATTTCAGTTACAAGTAGTTTCTGTCTTATTTTAAGTTTACTATCGATATCACTGCAGTAGTGGAGGCCAGGACATGTATGTGATATGGATTATTCTCAGTAGTATCTTTTCATTTGACACAAGACATTAAACACATTTGAGGTCCGGTTTCTTCACAAGCCTCACAGTGGGTTGCACTTCAGACAGAACCGACATCATTTCCTGTTGTGCACAACGTGCCATCTGAAGCCAGCCCATGATGCCTTGCACAGCCAGAGGGTCAGCTCCTCATCCAAACACAATATAAGCTCTTCCTGTTGCAGCAACAAACAAACAAAAACAGACAATAATAAGGTGTCACATTTCTCCTACCAAGTCTTCAATGGCCACAAAACGTTCTGATGTATCAAACTGTTTGCATGTAATTGTACAGAGTGTCACAGACGAAATTACACGAATCATATCAAATGTGCGGCTCTTGGAAGATGTGAAGATCTTTAAAAAGTACATCCTCTTGTTGTCTATCAGACAGAAACAAAGACAGAAAGATCAATTGAAGATTTGAGTTTGAGTTGGTTCCTTAGGCAGAAGTATGCCAAAAGATGAAATGTGCAGTTCTTATTTGACTCAATACCACAGATCTTAGCAGTATTCTTTAAGTTCTCTTTAAGGTTGTGTCTTTGTCTTCCTCTTCATGTATTATGCACTTTGTACTAATTCAACATGTGGAATTGTTTTACAACATTCCTAATAGATCATTTAGTCATTTGCAACTTGATATGGAGTTCAAAGACCTTTATCAAACAATGAGCTATATCCACCAATCCAAATAGAAAAAAATACATGGGAGCTTGATTTGGTGCCTTTGAAATCTGACTTCTGCTCCGGACAACAAAACCCATTTTCAGGCAGAGACATTACACACTTGACATTGTTTCCTACATTTTGGCATATCGCAAGATCATATTTTTGAATCAGGCTCATGCAGCAGCTGTAATCAGTGTAGCAATTAGCAAACCAAGCCAAAAAGAGCAATGCAAACTACAGATGTCACTGCATGCCAGAGTTGCTAAAAACACAGAACAATACTAAACATACGCATTTAACCTTTTTTATGTAGTATTCTGGGATGGAATTTCCCCATACAGAAGAATGTGCAGCAGTTGTCCAATGCCCAGGGCAATGTCTTCAGCCAAGCATTGAGGGGGCTGGTCAAGAAAGGGCGAATGAGAGAAGAAGAGATTGAGGAGAAATCTGAAGGAAGGGAGGCATAGAAAATGAAGAGCGCGAGCGTACGTGCGCGTGGGTGATAGAGAGAGAGAGCAAGGCCGGGGAATGGGGGCTAGTTGAGGAAGCTAGGCCACCTGTTCTCACATCACTTCGACATTGCACTTGTCAAAATGTGAAGCTTGGTCATGGCAGATTACCAGCAGCCCAGATGAGGTGGGCAGTACCAGCTGAGCATAAAAAAAATCCCTGGCTGGTGTTCACTGCAGCCTAACTACAATCTGTGGCATCCTGTGCATTTAAATCATATTATCCCCATACTTGTATATCCCGATTTTCCAGGTTGTCAAACGCCATGCCCTTTCCATCACGACCAGCAGAGTGTAATGCTCATACAGGGGAACGCATTCCAATACGGTCAGGTTACGCATTCTTACATTAAGGGTGGGCAGGGGTTAAACTAGGCACCTTTAGGTTGTGCACATTTTGAATTATCTAATGAAAATATGTTGTTTATGTTTATTTTGTTTTTGTGCCAACAATATGAATAAGCTAATTAATAGCTAAATCAACCAACCTATCATAGCAACATTTTTAATTAGTCAGTTTGATTTAATTAATCATGCTATTCAGTTATTATTATTCAACCATTTAAAAAATATATTCCCAGTTCTCTTCTGAAGGGTACTTTTACCCATTTACCAGCAAGAGAATACACCAATTTGTAATTAAAGAGCTCATGATTGAGCTGTCAGGTGTCGACCTACCACAAGGAGTCGCTTGAATGCACTAAGGCAAGGCAATCCTTGTCAGACCCCAATCAATTACCATGGAGGGCCAGTGTGTAAATGTGACCATCTTTACAGTAAGTCACAGTGGATTCAATAGGGTCTGCTAAATGGCGTGAACATTAACAGAGGTCAGGGGTAACACACAGGGCTTAGGACACATTTAGGTTTGTATCATTAATATGTTGCCAAATGGAAACAATGTTTAGTGTGTGTAATCTAGCTAATGATTTGCCTGTGTAATATGCAGGTGTTTTTTGGGATATTTGGTAATAATGCTTTCTGTCAAATAACCGGATATTATTTGATTTTAATTCATTTTGAAATAATGACTGAATTAAATGAACGCATAAGGTTCTGATTCTGGATCCAAGAGGTCACAGTTCCAGCAATGCTCCTGTCTGCTTCCTCACCCTGAACAGGAAAATAACCCTACAGGGCAATGCTGATGATGGCAATGATCATGAGAATGACATTTTTTTTTATTCATATTTATGTCAAAAACCTAATTCAAACATGTTTAACACAGAGCATCATTATTGCAGTGGAATACAGGTTCTTATCTGAGTTCCTTAGGTTAACACGAAGTAATTTAATGTTTTTCATGCTCCTTAATTTTGTGAGTTCCAGTTTCCACCTGTAGATGTCCCACAGATAATAATACCATCAACAAACCTTCACAAACATTCTGTTGATAAGCAACTGATTGTTAAGATTGGGGGTAGATTGTGAACACGGTTTAAGGGAAGGGTTAAGGTCAAAGTTAGGATAAAGGATGATGTAAGGGTTAGGGTTAGAAGATAGCTAAAATTGTATTAAAAGTTTGTTGACGATCTGTTGAGCATCTACAGACACAGTTTTGAGATTCTGAAAATAAAGTGTTACTTCATCTCATTCTTAAAAATGGCTGTGAGACGTTCTGCAACATTTCAAATTCTGGCAGAAAATAAGAACGTAAAATATGTTCATCACTGCTTTTACATGATAGATGTTCAGTTTGGGGGATAGTCACAATAGTTAGCTCACTGGAAATTGCCAAGGTAATCTCTTTTAGGGGCTGGGATACTCCCAAGGCCCATATTGAGGTAGGGGAATTGGGAACCAGGAAAAGGTAGTGCCTTTCTAAGATCATTTCAGATGGAAATTTGGGACACAGCTGGGACTTGGCAAAGAGATTCATTCTACTCAGAGATAGATGAGAGCCATTATAATCGTGTTGTCCAGAAAGCCTGGCTGCGAGCTGTTTGCATTACATATTGAGTTAAGCACCCTAACATTCCGCTCTGGTAGTTTTGATGTTGACCTCTCCACTTAGCTAAAATAAACAATATTAAGGATCTGCATTCAAACAAATATTTGGGGTAATTAGATTTTATTTCAGAGAAGTGAAATTGCATCAAAGTCCACTTGTCAGTCACATTGGGAACAGGAAACCTCACAACGTTTGTGCACTTGAATAAAAATTCAAACACACTTCAAATAACCGTTTGACAGAGCCAACTACTTTCTAATATTCCCAGTAGCTTGACACAAGCCTCGCTATGTCTCCACAGATATCCTGACAACTTGTGATGTCTGTTCAAGCATGTTCACACCACAGTGCGAAAGATTCAGTACCACTGGTGAGCATTTATGTTTTTTTAATGAACTTCACATTATAACATGCAACCCAGTATGAACCACTGACAGGCTCTACATGCCCACAATGCATGTCCCAAACAGCAGCCTGTTCCATGAGTAGGGCTCTGATCACAAGCAATGCACAAAATAGGGAATGTGGTGCCATTTGGGCCAAGCACAGGGCACTCCTTAACAATGTATTTGAGTGACGACGTTGTTTGAACGTTACACAGATGGACAAACATGGCAGCCGGTGACATTAATGGCCACTGGAGCCCCGTAGTTCCCATGGACTCCCTAGTCGATATGCACCAACCAGCGCCTTCCACACACAGATGTTCACCCCAGGGAGTTAGCCCTACAGTGATAAAGTATGTAGCATGAAGGACAGTCAACTCCCCTGCATGCCACGTGAGACAGGGTGGAAACTCCAGGGACCTCTCACAGGTCCTTTGCTTCATTCCCTCAATGCATACCAATAACGAGGAAGTCCTTCAACACCAACCTTGAAAAATTGGCCCAGTGAGCAATTGTTCCTGAGGCTGAATTCCCTGGGGCCATATCACATAAGAGCATGGCTCCGGTCCTTTCTGAATAAACCTCCACTAGACAATCTTGAAATAACTCCAAGGGGCGATATACATTTTTTAAACATATGTGTACAGTATGTGTCTGTATATGAATCCCGTACACACATTTCAAAAGACTCACTATACCAGTTGTTTTTACGTCACAGCAAATTCAAACAGGGCATCTGGTTTGATAATGGAGATTTTTTCAGTAAAATATATATGTTTACTCTGTCCCCTATTGCCTGCGGCCTCCTTCATTAACACATACATAATTTAGCATGCTATGTAGACCATGAGGCAGTTTCCGATACTTCATGATCACACAGGCCACAAACGACTGGAGGAACTGAGCTGGAACTCGAAACGGCTTCTTGGCGTGGAGTTGGGAGAAGAAATCACAAGCCTTACGAGCCCTGCGGGTGTTGTTTCGCCAGGCGCTGCATTCGGGCCACACTTACAAACACGTCCTGTCCAACAAGCCCCCAAGCCTCCGGGAGCGAGTCCACTTGCTTTATGGGCTCTGGAGCGCCAGTGGAGTGAGGTAGGCAAGCACGTAAAAAGTTTGCTGGCCCTGGGAATCAAAGGGAGTTGGGGAGACAGGCGGCATCTCCGGGATGCCTGAGCCCCATTGGTAGGCCGTCTTTCATTTAAGAGAGGGGAGAGGCCAAGTTTGCCAGCCCGTCCCCCATCACCACTACATCTAACCCCCAGACCCCAGTTGAGAGGCCACTTCCCTGGGACACTGCCGTTCCTCAGTATCACCTATCAGCCCAGCCAATCAGCCGGCTGAGATAAAGCAGTTCCTGGTGGGGCCTTTGAACACGGCAGGGGGATGCCTCCCCCAGGTCTCTTATCTCATTAAACTTGAAAAGGAGCATTAATCCTGGAGGAGCTAAGATAACAGTATGAATGACACTGCTCAGGGAAACTGACAGAGGTTTAAACCCACAGGTCAACTCTTTATCTGTCTGACTGGTTTTGGCTGATAGGTGTTTTTATTCTGTCCAGAGAAGAAGAAAAGAATACAAAGAACAAGAAAAGGAGAGAATAAAACTCTCCACAATTCTCCCGTCGTTTAATGTCACAGGAAGACCGGTTGGCTACTAACCTACCTACCGTGGTCGGTGTAGGTGGAATGCTTGAGGTTTACAAGTTTCAGACATGTGTGTGGAAATATGACAGACAAGTCCCAAAATCGCAGTAGTTGCAGAACATATGAACAGATCCTGATGTACGTTTACCCAGCAAATATGACATAATTGGCCCTATAAGGCAAGGTGGGCGTGAGTACAAAGCAATGCAACACGAAGCACAAGACAGACTAGCCAATACCAATCCCATAACAAGCCACGCTTTGGCAAGTCATACGCAGTGCCAGTCCAAAACAGCCCAACACGGGCTAGCCGCCACTAGCCCAACACCGTAGGGTAGCACCCTTCAAACTTGCTCCAGCCCAGCACGTGCTAGCCTGCACTAAGAGGCTATTTACACTACGTTAGTTTAATCTAGACAAACGAAATATGTGGCCAGATTTGTGACGGAGATACATTTTCATTAATCAAACATTAATATAGCCAAATTGTCACATACCTTTCATAGGTAATTATGTAAAATTTCCTGATAGCAATCTCCATGCTAATACGATCTTGGGAATCAACTAGAAATGTCTCACATTGCCACTGAAACAATTCTACTATAACCAGCAACAGCACTTGTTGGACAGAGAGCGCCATGCCCGTTCGCAGATAAACAACCAACAGTCAGTGAGTTCATACAGCTTCCAAGGCATTCCGAGGCTAGCGAGAGATTTTCGGTATATAGTCAAAAGACAATTGTATTTAAATATTATGTAAATGTTATTTAAATTAAATATAGTTTCGCTGGTCTAAACTTGCTCGAAGGCCAGCCGTTATGAAACATACATGCCATTAGAAAAATGTACAGCGTGGTTTGCAAAGTTTTTAATGTTTTAACCCCCACAGAGACTAAATTATTTCAATGTGAGCATGCTGAGTGGTAGACGCTGGCCTTATTTCCAAAAGAAAATTCAATATATCATCACAACCAGCGTGAGCCTAAATAACTTCGAAGTATTTGCCCTTTAATTGACATTTCTACAAAGTTACCGTCTGGAATTGTTTGAAAATGGTACATATCATGTAATATTTAGAAATCGATTTTTTTGTTTTAGATCTATTTAACATGGCTCAAAACGTAGTGGGAAAAGTAATTATTTTAATGTATATATTAGACAAATTTTTGGTCCCTTTTCTCTGGCATGAATGTTCTTCCAAAAAACAAAAATATTTAGAGCAATGCTTCTAACCTTGTTTTACAGTATGTGGACGCTGGTGTGCATCGTACAACGAAACCACGAGTCACGCGTTCCAGAGTCCATCCTGGGGTTAAGTAATATAATAATGTTTGTTTGTTGCTTCATCAGCGGCACTTTTATTTTCTTGTGACAGGACAACTTTGGGGGAAAAATGGAGCAATCCCGAACCATTTGTAAATATTGTACACCTGAAGATTAACGTATTCCCGAGGCTCTGTACTTGTTTGTAACAACAGGCATTTTAGTGACTTTTTATTTTCTTGAAAAGTCTGATCAATCAATAAATTCCACAAAATCTATGCACTGCAATACATGAATTAGCCTACTTATTCCTGCATATTTGTAAAGGCCAGGCGGACACTGCACGCTAATATATGACATTCATTTTGACAATGCCACGCTGACAAGCAGCTGAGACAATGGGTGTCCATTGGGTCTACATCACGTCAGGGTGCAACTCACATGGTATTAGCTGCCCAATCTGTGCCTATTCCTTCGAGGACAACAGGGATTCACTGAGCACATTGTTCCAGCAGCGGGATCCTACATTAGGACGATATTTTAGCCCACATTTGGCCCACATCATGCCAGAGTGTTTGCTGGGTTTAAAATATTTTTTGAAAGGGATAAGCTTTTGATTTATTCCTCCCACTCTGTATTAAATATCTTCTCATCATGTATTAAATGACATTTTTTCTCCATTGATTTCATGCCCACTCTTCCCACTGGACCAAATGAAGCTCAGTCAGTCTTGTAGACAGGCCATCAGTCTCAGCCAACTTGGAACAAACTCCAACAATTGGACGGTACTGCGTGAACATTTGGTTTGACAGTCTTGTGAAAATAACCTCAGCCCAAGCCTTGGAGAACTGGGCACACAAGAGGCCTCCAACGTGAATGAGTCAGAGTAATATTTCTTTAAAGTTCGAGGTGGTCTTTCTGACACTCGCAAGCATACAAAAACAGTCTTCTTTATTTGCTGCCAGTGGCCTCTCTGCTATACTGTTGGTGTCCTACACCTCCAACGTGGGCATCAAATGGAAAGAAAAACAGATCGTTGTATTACAGCTTCCACGTGGATGCCAGCATCACAGAAATCCCCTACACACAAGAAAGCTGGAAAATATCAGTGCTGTGGCCTGTTCTATTAGTTTCCTGTCATCTTTGATTCAGCTGGGCAAGTGGCTTTGAAATACTGTAGCACACAGTTTTATCAAACATATTAGAATAATGCACAGGATTTAGGTTAGGTTCTCTCCAAAAATAAATATGTTTTGTGTGTTCGTGTGAGCTGTTCACTAAACAACCATATTTATGCTTCATGCTTGACATGAGGAAATCATCGTTGAGTAAACTGATACGTGCAATCACACATATAATGCATACAATAGTTATAGGCAGACAGACCAACAGAGAGGCAGACTGGCAGGCAAGCAGGCAGGCTGACAAAGACAGATGAAAGACAGAAACACAGCGGCCTACTATGTATCCGACCTGCCATCTAGGCCTCAGGCTATCCTGGATATCTGGGATATAGACTTTATTGTTCCCAACCAGACCACCAGCTGCTGGAGACCTGGGAGTCAGTTATCATCAGATTGAGTGTTAGCTTCATGTTGAGTGACATCAATATGGCAGATGATTCAGGTGAAGATGCTCTTCATCATTGGATTAGGTGACGTTCCTAGACGATTATCATGGACGGTTTGAAAGTAGTTAATAACATGTAAAGGAACATGTAGCCAAAGTTATTTGTCGTTTTATTCATAGTTTATCACAGGGTACACCCAGTTTTTACGTACACTCCATAACCAAATTAGTAAGGAAACCATACTTTTTTAATGGTTTCTTGATTGCACGTACAAGAAAGGGAATTTTACAGACAATGTTTCTAATGGAGCAATGTTTGGGGTTGGGATGGACACTGGGGACTGATTTTAGCATGCAAGCCTTTGGTTGTGTTCAGTGTTTTTAATATTCGGGCTAGGTCTGGCTCCAGGTATAAGCCTGGCATAAGTCACTCAGCAGAATCAAGGACTCTGACAGCAGGGTCTCAACATATGACTGAGAGTAAGAATAGTAAAAATAAAAATAGAAACAGGTTTCATTTCAAAATGTGGTTGTGCATCAACTTCTCATGTCAGATTGGTAGGTAGATTGTAATTTAGTCTAGCCAGCTGTCAAAGTTATAGTAATCACCATCAGACACTGGCCCTGATTCATTTCTTTAGTCATTCTTGCTAAGATATAAAGTTAACATGGTATATCTATGCTAAAATGCGTAGAATTTGCATAGAAAACCTTAATGTCATTTTTAACCCCTTTCTTATATCTTCATGGAGTTAAACTGAAAACATACATGAAAATAGTTTGAAAAGGAAATATAGCCATTGACCAGGTTAGAAGTAATGATTTTCTATTTAAATAATAATTGTGTGCTTCAAACTTTACTTTTGTCAAACAATCCTCTATTTCCAGCACTTGCAGACCTTTGGCATTCTAGTTGTCAGTTTGTTGATGCAATATGAAGCGATTTCACCCCATTCTTCCTGAAGCACCTCCCACGAGCTGGATTGGCTTGATGGGCACTTCTTGCATTCCATACGGTCAAGCTGCTCAAC
This sequence comes from Esox niger, assembly GCA_016801105.1. Classification (NCBI taxonomy): domain Eukaryota; kingdom Metazoa; phylum Chordata; class Actinopteri; order Esociformes; family Esocidae; genus Esox; species Esox niger. The sequence continues at coordinate 19,682 of JACXGJ010004278.1, read as the reverse complement.
AGCTTAGTAGGTTTGATATTTAGTGGCTGTGCTGGCCACTGCATTTTGGACAGAATACCAGCTGAATACTTCTTCCCTAAATACTTCTGGCATAGTTTGGAGCTGTGCATTGGGTCATTATCCTGTTGTAGGAGGAAAATGGCTCCAATCAAGTGCCATCCATAGAATGGCATCTAAAATTGGAGTGATAGTCTTTCTTTAAGATCCCTTTTGCTCTGTACAAATCTCCCACTTCACCACCACCAAATCACCCCCAGACTATCACATTGCCTCCACCAAGCACTGTTTCAGCATCTTCGCATGTCTGCATCTCACAAAGGTTCTTTGCGATCCGAAAACCTCAAAATTAGATTTGTCTGTCCATAACACTTATTTCCATTCTCGTTCAGTCCAGTCTGTGTTCATTTGCCCATTTTAATCATTTTTTTTGGCCCATTCAAATTCTTGGGAATTCCTCACATGGAATAAGTTTTATTTCTCAGAACAAGATCAGACTGACGAGTTTCAGAAGAAAGTTCTTTGTTTCTGGCCATTTGAGCGTGTAATCTTAGCCACAACTGCTGATGCTCCAGACACTCCTTTAGTCTAAAGGCCAGTATTACTGTTTCTTTCATCAGCACAAAGGTTTTCAGCTGTGCTAACATAATTTCAAAAGGCTTTTCTAATGATAAATTAGCCATTTAAAATGATAAACTTGGATGAACAACCCCAACATACCCTTGGAACACAGGAGTGATGGTTGTTGATAACCAGCCTCTGTACGCCTCTGTAGATATTCCATTAAAATGTGCCGTTTCCAGCTTATATTCCCATTTACAACAGTAACAATGTCTACACTGCATTTCTGACCTATTTTATTTTAATGGACAAAATACATGCTATTCTTAAAAAAAACATTTCTAAGTGACCCCTTACTTCTGAATGGTAGTGTGTATACATTGATCAGCCATAACATTGTGACAGGTGAAGTGAATTACACTGACCTTGACGACCGGGTAAGAGCATTTCCAAAACTGCAGTTCTTGTGGTCGGTACTTATCAAAAGTTGTCCAAGGAGGGAAAAGCGACAGGCTCACAGATGCACGTGGGGAGACAAGGCTGACCCACCTGGTCAGATCCAACAGACGAGCTACTGTAGCTCAAATTGATGATAACATCAATGCTGGCATGAGAACAGGATCACAGAGCCATGGGAGAAGGTGGCCTGGTCTGATGAATCACATTTTCTTTGGAGAAAACTTGGCACCTGGATGCATTACGGGAAAGAGGCAAGCCGGCTGAGGCAGTGTGATGCTTTGGGCAATGTTCTGCCGAGGAACCTTGGGTCCTGCCGTTCATGTGGATGTCACTTTGACACATACCACCTACCTGAGCATTGCTGCAGACCATGTGCACTCTTTCATGGCAACGGTATTCCCTCATGGCATTGGCCTCAGCAGGATAATGAGCCCTGCCACAAAGCACAAATGGTTCAGGAATGGTTTGAGGAACACAACAACATCTCTGGGCTGTGCTGGACAAGCACGTCCGATTCATGGAGCTGCTAACGCCTCTGTGCTAGATACCACAGCACACCTTCAGAGGTCCAGTGGAGTCCAAACCTCGAAGGGTCAGGGCTGTTTTGTGGAAAAAGGGGGACCTACACAGTATTAGTCAGGTGGTTGTAATGTTACGGCTGATCGGTGTATTGAAGTTGATGAAGGTTTGTGACAGTTTGTGAGAGTGACAATGGAGAATCCGGGCACCTAGTCCTGGCTGAAATTTAGGAGAGCTTGATTGATAGGATGTACCTTCATCCATCTCACATGTTAGGAATATTTGTCATTGTTGTCACATAAACAGTTACGTCTTAAACCTTATTGGTATCTTCGCTAACAGAACCCAAACTAACACTAACCTAAATTGAACTACTTGCCCAAATTCACCTTTGAAACGGAAATGGCCTTGCAGTTGTGGGGACTGGCGACTTGTTTTATTGTCCCTGTTGGCATTTTCAGTCCCCATCCGGTTTGTAGAACACCAAAACCGCACCTGCAACATCACAACATTTACACCACAATGCGTTCACCTCACCAAGTCCCCCACTGCACACATTAACTCAGTGAGCAGAGGAAATAGGTATGTTTTCTCACTTCCTCATCAACTTGGCCACCCTTTAAAAACGCTTGTTTGCTTTTACAACGGGGTCTGTGGGCACGTTTGGGGGGGGGGCGCAGATGGATGGGGACTATTATTTCTCTCTGCCTTTGTAACAGCTCATTTAAAATCACAAGGGTTTGAGGCCCAAGACAGATGGCAACAACTCAAAAAAGAATCAATGTTTAATTTGACTCCGAATGCTTCCTAACGTAAGGTAACCTGACACCTTTGCAAATGTTCCTGAAAAGATCTCTGGGGGTTTTGAAAAAAAGAGGGAGAAACATTAACAGACATGACCGCTCTGTAAGTTGAGGCGAATCTGCAGCGGGCTACATACGTCTCTTGACTCCAAACAGCCAATCTCGACCAGGCTGCATTTACGCGACACGATGTAGGCTGTTTGTTGTTACTCAGTATAGCCAACTCCATCAACACATGCTATCAAAAGTTGAATCCCAATGACACATAGTACAAGGCACATGACGGATGTGGTTCAGTGCTCTTGTCTATGGTCATCTGTGTGTCGTTTATGCTTACTAATTCTACCAACCAATAAGCCTTGCTGGGAAATTGCTCAAACTCAGTTTTGGGGTATTGTATCGACAGGAGTTGTACATCACCCTCTCCCAGCCTGACTTTGAATGCTGTTATGTTGCCGCTAGGAGCCTCTCGTGCTCACATCAAAGAGCTGCTTGGAAAGCCTCTTAAGCTCTCCTTTAAAGGGTTACACAGGTCCGAGAGAAATAAAGAGTTGGGCTGGTCAGGGGTTATGTGACTGTGTGAATGCAGCCTAATGGTTTAAATATAGACTGTACATCTGATATTGCTGGGCAAAATCACATTGTGCTGGTGAAAGTAAGGAATGTGAGTATTGGAAACATTTCCAATGTGTCTAAAATAGGCTGTATATAGTCAGAACAATAAACTCAAACAAATTGTACATTGTAGAGTCACAAATAAAAAGGAAGAAACTCAAGCGATATAAAAAGACTTAAACAGAAGCACAGTCAGGGAATTAACTTTATTTTATAAAAGAAAGCTTTTGTAACACCAGGCAGAGAGAAAATAGAACAAATGCAAACAGCTATGAAGAGAATACCTGGATCCCCCACTGGGACAGAAGGGGCTCCATTACAACCAGAGCCATAGAGCAAGAGAACAAGACTTAAACTGTTCTGATTGAAAGTGATTCATTCACTGGAAACAGAACGGGTTGACCTGAATGCTCGTTGTGTGACACGTCACTCACCGAAACACAAACACATACTAACATTTTTACACGTTGACACTACAAGAAACAGGAAAAAAGGTTCACATCGGTACAATACACTGGCCAGTTTAAGACCAAAGTCAACGTGTTACATCGAGCTCTTTAAACAGGGGGTGGGGGCCGCCAGGAGAAAAGGAACTGGGTCCCATCCGAACTTATATATTATTGAAGTAACATCAAACCTGCGTCTGGAGGTAAGTATGTCACTGGGAGTATAGAGGAAGGGGGGTCTCCTTTAACCATCTCCCCACTTCACTTTGTAATTTGCCTTGACTGTAAATCAATTCTCAAGCCGGGCCCCTTGGACTCCGACAACCCTGGGTCCCTCCTCTCCCTAACATTCCTGCACACATGAATCATTCCCACTCCTGGCTTCTAGAAGGCATTTCCTGCCCGGCCCTCGACTCTATCCCTGTCTTTCTGTCTCCCTCTCTCTCTGTCAGTGACTTCCTTGCTGAAAGCTGGGCAGAAACCTGGACCTAGGGAGGAGGATGAGGACCCAGACACAGGACCCTGACAAACAAGGACTTTGGGCTCCCAGACTGGCAAAGTCCTGGCACCTTATTCCTTAATAGCACACCACTTGCGGGCCGGAACCTAAGGGATGGCATTTTCGGACACGATCCAAGAATCTGATGGAACCGTCTCCCACCACAACGAGTTCCCTTCCTCTGTCATTCTCTCCCTCCTTCCTTCAGTTAATCCACCACTCCATCCCTTCTTTTCTCTTACCCTACACTCACCCTTCATCCCTTCGTCCGTCAGCCAATCAATCCAGCCCTTCCTCCAGTCATCGACACCTCTGTCTATCCCTCCATCCTTGCATCCATCCATTCATCCAGTGCCCCTCTGCAGTACCACCAATAATCAACCTGAGTCCCAGTTTGAGCTACAGTCAGTCCCAGGGGTGTGTGATACTGTGTTAAGGTTGAAGAATACATTCATTCTCATATATGAGCATGACCGATTATTTTCATTTTCAGACCACGGAACACAGAACATTACAGCTTTGTGGAGAATGGGGTGTTTCACTTTCCTTTTTAATCAAACAATTAGAATAGGTCAGCATGTTGAAGTGGATGAGAACTGATGGCAAAATGTGACAATATCAGGACATAAAGTGGCATTCACATACTGTACAACAGTTAAACTTTCCCTCCCTTCTAGTAACTTCTATTAGGCTAAATCCACGGTATACATTACGTTCTCTGAGTAGAACCGGAAAACAATCAAAGCAGTTTCTTAGCAGTAAAAGAAGGAGCATTCTTCTAGTAAAATGTGTCTTCTCTCTTTGTATTATATACACCACGTTGAAACACACTTTACACCAGAGATCACTTCACAAAGTTCACAGACAGAGTCCGGTTTGGGGGGTACTTCACTGAGACAGGGTCACATCTCTGCTCAGTAGGCTCTGTAGGTTGCAGTGTGCATGTGCGTGCGTGTGTGTGTGTGTGTGTGTGTGTGTGTGTGTGCCTGTGTGTGTGTGGGTGTCAGTGTATCTCTGAATGTTGAAGTGTGTGATCTCCTACATCTATTGCCATTCTCTCAGATCATGGCTCTTATCACAAGCCGACCTTTGACCTGGTGGAGATAGGGGCTCTGATCCACCGCAATGCTCTGATTGGACAGGGACTCGTCCTCACTGTCAATAGGCTCCTCTTTGACCTTGATGACCGCGAGGCGATGGTGGGCGTCACCGACGGAGGACTGCTCTCCCTGAGAGACGTTGCTGCTGGAGCTCAGGGTGTGTTTCCGAATCACACCACCAGGGGGCAGCCTGTCCTCCTGAATGTCCATCCTCTCGTCCTCTGTCCTCCTGCTGCTGTGCTCCTCTGCCTCCTCCTCTGACTCCTGCAGATGTGGGTTGACCAGGGCGCCGGGCTGACGGAGCTGCTCGATGGACTTGGACAGCAGCTGTGAGGAGACACGATAGACAGGCCTGTATTCAGCAGTCGGATAAATTATAATACCATGCTGCAGCGCATCCAAGAAAACACTTAATATTCCCATGGTTGAATCTCATGGATAAATCTCCCTGCTGGCTCACCTCTACAGGTTCTCATATCGCAACTTCTACCTAAGTTGTATTTCCTAGACAACAGAGTTAGAGTAATCATCTTAACCCTGATAGCAGCTGGTAAGATGACCAAACACATTGGATTAAGGTTGTAGGTTTGGTATAAATATCTCTTCGGCAGAGAATTAGCATCTTTATCCTGGCATTAGTAAGCACTTTTAATACCTCCTTCTAAAACCCTTTCCTAAGCTCTTGTACATTTTAATTTGTAGGCTATTTTGTTGCAGGCAAACCCCAATAAAACAAAAAATATGGATGCTTGCTAACACGAATGCTACCAGTACTCCTATTGTTGTGAGGGTAATTGAATAAGGCCGGTGTCGAAGAGATCTGAATAAAAAATGGGACTCATTACTGTTTTTTTATAACCTCTTAGTGTGAGCGCTGCTCTGGACTAAAGATTCTTCTGTCCTGTGCCCGAGTTCTCACAGTGAGTTTGGAGAGAAGCTCTGGCTTTTAGATTGTATAACCATCTAAAACTTTCTCCACTGGTCAATAAAATACAACTTTAATCTCAAAGTTTGCGCCTCACATTCTAGTCAACCATTGTTGTTTATGATTTAGGGGGAGCGCTGGGTCTTCAAGAACAACAGGTTTACTGGGGGAACTTAAACTGCGTCGTTAGTGGACCTTTGAGAACCTCCTTGTTATTTCAAAGTGAGAGTTGAATGTCTGCAGCTCTCAGATTCCCATGGCTGTTTGAGGGCTACAGTATTGGGCCAGATCAGTGAGAGAGGCTGTAAGCGACACAAAGCTGCCTTTCACTGTGTCTCACTGTCTGTCTCTCTGCCTGTCTACCACCTCGTCCACTCACTTCCTTTGGCTGAATAATTGCGCCCTGCCAATGGCGAGGTCACCACGGCCAGCTCACAGAAACATAAATATTACCACAGAGGAACAAAAGCATGTATTCTGGGGCTTTTTTTTCCGCCATTTGAACTTGGCGGAATTAAATTTCACAGGGTTTGCATGCGAACACCACAGATGCCTTAAGCTATGATAACAGAATTAGTGCTACGGGAAGCATTTCTTCCCCTATTTAAAGTCGGCCTCAACTTCTTTACTTAGCAGAAATAGCAGCAGGAGGCTGAGTGGGAGAACAGACTGTAGACCGGACTCAGTAAACCTAAAACAGCTACCACAGCTACTTAGATGAAAAAAGGCTAAAAATAGCTTTTGCGTGAATAAACCCATTAAATCAAATGATCTGACATTTCTTGGCCGGAAACTCCCATAGACATGATCCTCCATGAGACATATACGTCCAGAATGGTCACATTGCAAACTGTTTGTCAAACGATCCTCTCTGGAAACTTGCGTGTGCAGTTCAAGTTCGGTAAGTACCAGTCCTATTATCTTATTGATGGTTAAGATTTTTAGACGGTAATTAATGTGGGGGAAGGGTGACTTTAGCACTCCTTGTGTGATTTTGTTTGGCTCTACTGACGCTTCTGCTTCCTACCTTGTTGATGTGGATCTGCTGATGGTACTGTTTCTGCTTCTCCAGGAAGTGCTGGTGCTGCTGCTGGATGACAAGCTGCGCCAGGGTGCTCTGGGGCAGAGGGGCCGACTGGGTCCGGTTCAGGGGTCGGTGCTTGGGCAGCTTGGGCCTGCTGTTGGCCGACAGCCGGTCCTTCATGACCAGAGGGGAGTGGGGGTGGGCAGTCATGGAGCCTTGACCTGGAAGGGCAAGACCGCGGAACTAAGACTCTACGTTCTAAATCTACGGTGATTCCGACCCAATTAATTCAACGTCGTTATTATTTAACATATTCATCGTCATCTGACTATGAAAATCGATATTTTGACCATTGAAATTGCTTTAGATCTACAGGCCAGTGTTGAGGTCACGTGTTGTGGTCTTGGACTAAAAAGGTAAAATATGAGGTCAAATGCAGAGCACCTATATTTTTCATGTTCCACACACGTACAAAATATGAGCGTTTAGATACATGATGCTGCTTATCCTAGCTAGTGAACCAGCATTACTGGAGGCGACCCCAACATGCGACCCACTGAGATTTCCCATTCAGTGATTATCATTCCAGACTTGGCATAGACTGGGTCCAGGGAAATGTGTTTGAGTGTAGTGGTAAGTTCTCACCAGAGGAGAGGATCTTCTGCTGCCTCATCTGTTCTTTCTGGAGGAGGTGCTGGAGCAAGGCTTGGTGGCTGGGGGACACCTTGGCCTCCGTTGACGTGACCGGGGTCATGGGTACCGGTCCGATGAGCTGCCCTGGCAGACTGTGCCTGACCTCCCCAGACTTCTCCTTCAGGCCCAAGGCGGCCTGCGACAACCGACACAGAACCAGGGCTTTCATTAAGGAATGAGGGATTGGACTCCATCAGAATCCACTCGTGGTTCCATGCATTCTGTTCACTTCAAAGCATTGCCTCTTTTGCATTGAAGGTTATGTCAAATTACTATTACTATTATTGTAAAACTATCTGCTCTTCAATGACTACAGTGCCCTCTTGTCCGGCGGATGTTTCCAACAGATCCCCGTGTGAGGAATGTGTCAGGGATCTAAAGTGATGTATCTTGGCACTGCCCTTATCTGGACTGGAGCTAGTTGCACTTGAGCGGGAGGACAGGCGGGCAGCGGGCCGCCAGGACGTTTTAAAAAGCTGTGATGAATGAGGTAACAGACGGAGATAAGAGGAGACCTGACACCAGGCCCTGAAGCACAATATTTATCTAAGGGGAATAAAATCATCTGGGGTTAAAGGTCTCTGCTTTACGGCCATATGTATAATTCTGACAGCCACCGATGCCCAGTCTTTCAACATCCAGACCAGAGAATGGACCTCAGCCTGCACTTCCCTTAGTTTTTTAAGGAAAACTGTCTTCGTTATTTAAGAATCTACAGAACAAATCCTGTTCTCTGAACCACCTGTGTGTGAATTACACAAGTCATTTAATTAAAAGTGTTACCAAATGTTGTTCAACAAAGTCAAAGTCTTGTTGATAGCTATCTACATATGTAACTCTGTTGAAATTTGTTTTTACTTTCTCAGCTCAAGATCAAATGAAACATTTACCAGCCTCCGCTGACCCCAGTTAAGGAGAAATAACGTGGAAATGTAGACTTATTGTCGTAACTCACGACACACCTCTTTAATCCCCACTTCGGGACCTGACCCATAGTTAGAAACCTCGATGTAACAAATTTGAATTTCTCTCTGTGGAGGACTGCCGTTGGGAAAATCTTAAAAGGCAACCCACTAGCTAGCCAGGACAGTGTGGCTGTCTGGTGGTACTCACACTGATCGGAGAGGAGGTGGAGGAGAGGCCCAGAGTGATGTTGGGTAAGGAGGGAGAAGTGTACAGACTCAGCAGGTTGGACATGGAACCCTCCGGACGGAATAACCTGGGCTGGGACGGCCAGCGCTGGATCAGAAAGAGAGAGATGGAAATCGACGGGGGGGGTTAGAAAATATCACTATAAACCATTTCAAAGAGCAACGAGAGCGTTGCAATAAAAAGCAAAGCACTAAACAGAACTGTGTCCCAGCTCCCAGCAGTACAGCAGCTTGAAATGAGCTTTTATGACAGACGATAAAAAGGGGGCAGGAGTGTCAGCAGGAGTCTCATCAAACGGGGGAATCTCAGAAGAGAACACGCTCAGGTATCATTTAGCTGCACCGCCCCCCCCCATCCCAAATCCACTATTGTCTTTGAAAGATGCTTGTCCCTGTCCCCGTCCCCATCCTCCAGCCCCCGACCCAACCTCCCCTCAGACTACTCTGCCTCCCAGAGAACATCGGCGTAGCTGGAGTCGCTTCCTGTACCCAGCAGGCCCTGCAGAGCAGCCTGACAGCATGTGGTTCTGGAAGGTCCGTATTTATCCTTCCAACCCCCCACTAGTGTGCAGTGACCTGTACGGGGATATCCGGCCCATATTCCACCCCAGGGACCCGTTCCCTCTGAAAAAGGATACCTAATGTAACGGTGCACAAACACGACTTGCTTTTGCAACAGTCGTGAGGCCCTAGGTTAGCCCCCGCTAGACCCCACCAGTTAGCCCCCAGTAGACCCCACCAGTTAGCCCCCGCAAGTTAGCCCCCCCGCTAGACCCCTTCAGTTAGCCCCCGTTAGCCCCCACTATAACACTCCCAACACAGTGAGGGACTTTCCTGAGACAGTCTATGCTTTTTAGGCTGATACAATGGCAATCCTTTGTGTTTATGTTGTTAAAATTTGGGTGGGTGTCTTTTGCTACCAGCGCCTGGGCTATCAATTGAGCTTCACGGTTCCCTCTCTACTCCCTACAACCTGATGTCAGACCCGTTCCTCTCCAGCCAATGTCACTGGAGGTCTCTGACAGAGTAAATAGCACTGGTTTAAGGAAAACACAGCTGCTCTTTTAAAGATGGTCCATAGATGGTTCATATCTGCCACACACTAGAAAAGCGGCGTTTTGTGAGCCTGGGTTCCTATAGTGTGGCTCGGCCCCTGGTAGTCAATGAACCATGAACCTACTGAACCATAAATCTACTGGGGACAAGCCATGGAAAGAAGTCCCAAGGCTATGGAATTCACTATGACACACAGATTCACTATGAGACACAAAAGGGACACTTTTTAGATTCTTAAAAATATGTACAGTGTATGTTTAGTGTACAGACTAGCTGTAATATCTAACAATGCTGGCACAATGTGGGTTGCATTAGGAGAGGTTCAAGGGAATGATTCAACTAAACACGATTTTCTTTTAAGAAAACACAGTATTCAATGATGATGTCTGCTTTTAGAATGTGTACAGATTGAAATACTGAGTTCCATGTTGCCTCTCTGTGGCAGTTTGGGCATGAATCGGCAAATCTTTAACATTTCACCCATAAGGAAAATGAAATAGGAAAAATAAACGGTAAGATCGAGAAAAACAAACGGCATTTTTGGTAAACCAGGTGGGCAGTGCGTCATGTGTGGACTCTGGGAGTGCCGTGTCTCTTTATTGTCAGTGTAGGGAGCCCTTTCTACTGGACTGTGACAGTCTGAAGGGTTATGGACAGATAGAGCGGACCGCCAGCTGTTTTCATAGCTGCAGCCGGAAAAACACACCCTCTGAGACATGACATAAGAACAGAGTTTCACCACTCAGCGGGTTTCATCTTCAATCCACTACAATCATTTAAAAGTATTTTGTTGAAGCGGCTCGAAACGTGAAAATAAATGTCATCTTCTGGAGTCTGAGCACAGAAAGCAGTGATGTCTGAGGCCTTACCTCTGTTTTTGTGGTGGTGGGGAGAGAGGAGGGTCCGTTCTCAGCTCCCAGGGCACTGGAGGCTCCGATCGGAGAACTGGGTCCCGAACCCGGCGCACTGCTGGTGGGTGTAGAGTCTGTAGGAATGCCAGAAGTCAGAGACACATGGAGGCACGTCATAACAGCATCACGGGCCGGCTGTCACGTTCTTCACAGGGGTTTTACAGGGTGGACCCGCAGCTGTACTTTTGGGCTTAATCAGAACATTCTAATCTCTACGAATATTTGTAAATGATCAAAGATTAAAAAAATAAATTTAAAAGCCAGTGAAATTCCCTTCCATTAAGGGCTTTATGTTCTCAATCGTTTTGTCATTAATTTAGCCAACTGTACCCATCATTTCCAGAGCCCTCTTCTTGTAGGGGGTTGTGACGTTGCTGTCTTTCCTCTTCAGCAGTGGACTGCTTCTCCTCTCTGCTACCTTCTGCTTCAGTCTGGACTTCACCTTTAGGTTGGGCTCTGACGCTGGAGAAAGAGGAGAGTGGAAAGATGGAAATAGGAAGGTTAAGAAAGGCTTTCAGATTTAGGGACGAGAGATGAGACAGTACGGTTCAGTACGGTTCAGCACGGTTCAGAACGGTTCAGAACGGTTCAACACATTTCAGAACGGTTCAGAGCGGTTCAGCACGGTTCAGCACAGTTCAGTACCGTCCGTTGTATAACATTTTGTACATTTCCAAAAGCGGCTAAGGGACGTCCTGAGTCCTATTTAATACCATTAGTATCGTTTTTATCATGATCATCATTATTTTCATTAATAATAATAAACTACATGTTGTACAATATGGGATGGGTTGTTTTGGTAGTCATTTACAGAAGATGACCACTGATTTGCTGGAACTGCCAAAACAATAGGGACACCAGTGACAGAGAGTAATGCATGATATTACAGTTCTCACAGGACACAGATTCAAAATGGTCTTAAAGGACATTAAATGCTTGACCAGAACAGGGTTACACATTCTCTCAATTCCTTCAAACACATTCTTAAAATGATAGAGATCTGCGAGGTCATAGCAGAGCACCTGACAACGCTGTGCCATGTGTGAAAAGCTCTGGTGGTTTTCCATTCAACCAAATGACACCAGATCAGTTTGCGGAACATTGTGGGCTGTTTGCAGAGATGAAATTAGTCTAGATTGGGCCCATTTCCACGTCATCTGGTCTAAATTAGGTTGAGCAACACAGTGAAGTGAGCTACCTGCAGCCCAGGCGACCACAGCCTGATACTGTAGAAACAGTTAAACAAACAAAAAAACACGGCAGATGTTTAAACCAAGCATTCACCCCAAACCCTCCCATACTGCCCGCCTAATTCAAACCAGAAGTACCACCACCGACACACACACACACACACACACACACACAAACTGTAAAGCCCCATGACGTACTCATGTCCTAATGGACAGCTTCTGTTTGAGAGAAGTAAATAAATGAAGGCGAGTATTGATGTGGCTTCAGGGACCAAAGAGTTGCCTCCTGAAAAGACCTACCAGCCAGCATGGGTTTGAGTCCGGCCCACTGCTGTCCAAGGACACCTTCTGCCTTCCTCACTGTCCCATCTTAAAATAAAAATAACAATAGAAGGCCAAAAAATCCCAGAGTGGGACTTCGGAAATAGTGAGGTTGCTGCCAAGGAAGAGCAAAAATAAATCTATGTAAAGTAGCCAAGGGACGCACCTTTTGAGGTTGATACAGGGAAGAGGATTTCACATGTAAGCTGTGGGACTGTTGTTGTACTGTGGTAATATGTAAATAGTTCCGCCTAGCATCTGTTTTGCGCGTGATGCAGCGCAGCAGTATGACTACAGATCGTCGTTGTAGCTGAGCAGTACGGAGGTGTTGAGCTGGAGATGATGATCCTGGAGGGCCCTAAGGACACTGAGTCAGTAGGCCAGCTCAGTCCAAGTTCACTTACACTCGCTCCCAAATGGGAGCCTTTCTGTATTTTAGTGCACTGAAGCTTATGGTACCATTTGGGATTGCCCTATACCACAGCCAAGGCATAGGACTTTGCTTTGGGACTCCCCTCCCAGGCTCTATACCCACAGCCCAGGGACTCCCCTCCCAGCCTCTATACCCACAGCCCAGGGACTCCCCTCCCAGCCTCAATCTCCACAGCCCAGGGACTCCCCTCCCAGCCTCTATCCCCACAGCCCTGGGACTCCTCTCCATAGCCTCTATCCCCACAGCCCTGGGACTCCCCTCCCATCCTCTATCCCCACAGCCCTGGGACTCCCCTCTCAGCCTCTATTCCCACTGCCCAGGGACTCCCCTCCCAGCCTCTATCCCCACAGCCCTGGGACTCCCCTCCCAGCCTCTATCCCCACAGCCCTGGGACTCCATTCACTCCACAACACTCACTTCCAGGTCAACACATGGGTCAAACCACAACTGGCATAGGAGGACAAATGGAGCAATACTGAACAATGTCACGTAAACGGACATCTCAGTTATAAAATCATTACAATGCAGGCCAATGTTGTTTTTCGAATATTCGGTCTGAGATTCATTTTGGCATTTTAGAGGGTTCTATTCGAATGCAGAAAAAAAACAGTTTTGCATGAGGAAAAGGGGTGTGTGGCTTCCACGGGTGGGGTAGATACGGGGGTGGGGGGGGGTGTTGGGGAGGACAGGACCAGATGCTTCTATTTTGGGTCTCCTGTCAAAAGGGGCAGCACCCACTCAGTTTCCCGTCAATTGACGCAGTAAGAGTCTCTAATCCTACATGCAAGGGGTAGTGGAAGAGAGGGGGGAAAGAGAAAGAAAGCGCTGCAGGGAATCTTCATGAATCCGCTTCACGCCCTGCTTCCCTGATTGCTTTCTATTTTTACCAACGCTCGCTGCCACCAAGCGCCTCGCGCCCGTATCCCAACCGTGCTGTCGCCACGGGAACGGCAGACACACAGTGGGAGATGGACAGACTCTGTCGCCGTGGCGCCCTATCCTCTCCGTAGCGCACTACCATTGGCTCCGGTCGGAAGAAGTGCACCAGGGAATTCTGGGAATGTGGTGCCATTTGAGACTCAACCCAAGTCGTTTTGCTTAACACTACCTGCCTGCAACGCAACAGGAGGCCCAGCTAACTGAGACTTCACACCGACACAAACGCCCAGGCCACCTGATTCGACGACTGACGAAGTGCCAAGAACACGTCACCTAACTAAAACAGGCAGCGCAACGTATGAGCCGAGAGTTTAACATGCCCATAAATCAGTCAGGTCATTCATGTGGAAACTTCTAGCCTGGGGGGGCCGGTGTGTGTGGGGGGGTTGTTCAGGCTGAATGTTTTATCTCCACTCCGTCTTAATGTTAACTCTGCTGTCAGTGTGATGCCGTTCTCAGTCAGGCAGTCGGCCGGAGACAAGGCCAGCTGGCTGCCGTGTCCAGAGCGCCACTCTGTTCACTATACACAGAACGCAGGGAGCAAGGTGCCATTTTAGGACAGAAATAGGAAATGGCTACAAGGGCTTGCTTCACAGTCCCTTCGTACTGTGGGCGGCAACACGAACCATTGTGTGCTGGCTCAGATCTTTCTGGCTCTGCTCGGCTTGGGTCAGAAGTGTGAAGACGGTATTCCATCTGGGCTTGGGCTGTCGTCAGGGATGTGGATATGTGAGATCTTTTACATCTCCATCCACACAGAAGCGTGTTATTTTACAGCTTATCAAAAATCATGCTACACTTATCAAGATCAGCTAGCCCTCAAAATCCAAGAAACCTTCCATGAACTATTCCAGTCCAGACAAAGTTCTTTCTTCACCCGTTGTGATTCTACCACTTTAGACGGAGGATCATATTCTGGCCACAGGTCTGATACAAGAGGTTCTTTGCCTACGAGCCTCCCAGCCTTAAAATATCCCCCTGGTTGCAGAAAGCTACGTGAAATGCTCCCACCCGCGCCGCATGCCACATGTGGTAACTGGGTCAAGACTAGAGACAAGGGTATTGCACCTCTCGGTGCTTCTAAGCCAGGCTATTCTTACCATGGCATTACGTTCCCTGAGCCCAGTCTATTCTGAGGCATCGGACATGGCAGAGAGGATATGGTCAAGTAAACAAGTTTATCGCATTCAATTCCAAACTAAAATGCTTTGTTCGGAGGATGGATGTGACTCGGGGTCTTGGTAAGACGGGCTTGTGATCGATGCAGAAGAAATGCACAAATCCTGTTGTAATTAGAGGAGACTAATGTGGTTTGATTCCAGGGGGGACAAAGCATTTGTAATGCTTATTGGTTTAGCGCTGAAACAGGCAGTCGGCCAGATACCTGGTAGATTAACATGTTTAAGAGACACAAAGCAAACTATTTTTCTGCACAAATAATTTCAGATAGTTTAGTATCAACGTATTATGGGCACAGTACATTGAAAAGCACCAAAGTACCCAGAGTCTACATGTCCCAGTGCATAATAACATAATTATCAAGAACTATTCATATTTTAAAGCCTGTCAAATGGAGCAGGTCTGATCCTTTTCAAATAGGCTTTTAAAAGGGGTCATCTATGCTCCTGTGACTGTCAGTGCAATGCATAAGGCATGCGGTTTTGAAACCAGAAAGCTCAACGGAATAAAATATCTATTGTTTATGCAGTAATGTTGCAGTAGTCGTGGACATATTCCAACGAGACCTGTAGCAGTGGAGGCCGACATAGCACCGCAGCACAGGCTAATGACCTGGCATTAAAGCACATCATAAAACTGCTAAAGGTTTACAGTTTCTCTATAACAACTGTAAATCCACCCCCCGCCCCCCCAAAAAATGGTGTTAGACCAGCCAAGCTGTCCAAGGTGTCATGCATTCAGGCTGTGTCCCAGTGGCACGCCATTCTAGACAGCGCGGTGCTTTTGGAGAATACGGTGCACTCTGGGACGCAACCTAAGCCTCCAGTCGTATCCAGTCCACTTTGTTTTCCGAGGGCTATCTTTGCCTAAACAAACACCGGTGTCCTTCTGCCTAGCTACAGTCCCCCTTACTCCATGACACCTGTCTGTCACAGTGTCAGCTATCAGTGGGGACGACATGTCCAGGAACAACACTACCTCTGTGTCCCCCTTGCGTGCCAACCCCTCAAAGGACTTTAATAAAGACGGACAGGAAGTCGGGGGGGAGGGGCCTCGCACAGGACATGACCACATATAGATTCTGGAATCCAAAGGGCAGGAAATGTTTTTGTAGGGGGGAGGTTTATCAATGCATTACAATTATTCCGAGACACACAGAGATTATTATAATCATTTTGAGAGACATTTGAAAATAATCCAAAAGGTAAATCCTAAAGAATATAATAGAAATGCTGTTTTTAATCCTAAAGGTGTTGTTGCTTTGTGCCTAAGTTAAACGTAGGATAAAGCCTTCATGCTTATACAATGGATCACAGGATACATTCAAGATCCTTTCTGGGAACCCTCTGATTTGGGCGAGGTTCAATATTTTACTTTGTCGATTGGTTATTTGGACTCGCAGGCCACTCCTAATCTCCTAGGTGTTTAGCTATGTTGCCAGGGAGAGAGGAAGAGATGGGGAAATGTTATTTCCCTTTCCTAGTAATATTTGTCAAAGTGAGACAAACAATTCTCTTTCATGTGATTCTCCAGTTCTTATTTTTACCATGCAATCACCGTAATGACCACAAATTAGTGTTAGCATTTATATTACAAAGTACCCAAAAACGAAATATATAATTCCTTGCCTGATCTCTAAATTGTGTTTATCCACAACATGCCAGCTCATGCGTTAAAGTCATTAAACAGGTAGAATTGTTTATTGTCATAATTCAACTGGACACAAAAGGGAATGAATGCAATGTCATTTCCGTGACCTCATGGCAAAATTATGAACAGTTTTAGCTTTGGCAAGCACTTGTGGCAGAGCTAAACCAAGAGGGAGGTATAATTCTTATTTATACAGACTTCCCTAGAGGGCTCCTCCGGCTTTAAAGCAACAAACCTGAGCTGCCATTCGCTGAGAAGCTGTGTGTTTTCGAAATAGTTAGTGGTGCTTATAACGTTTGAGAAATTAAAGGCGCTGTAGGTCTTCCATCCAGTGAGTGTTCAACTGTCTGAGGTCTTAAACACAAGGATTAGGCCTTTTGGTCTCTGTGAGGAAATCATTACTCTGAAAAAAATTGCAGTTGATTTCACCTCAAAATATATTCTGTATGCATAAAAAAGATTGCACATATTTTACATCAACATTTGATTTAAGCACTTTACAAATATAGTTATCCAGAGCATCATAGTGAGTCACACCCTTTGAAACATTTTCATGCATGTTGGTTTTGTAGATTGAAGTTTTAGTTGTTATTTAAAGGTGGTACTGAAAGTTCTATCTTCACACATAGGCAGGAATGATTCTGGTAACTGTTACTGCTCTGGCATAACCTTCCCCATTATTTGAGTAAAGGGGTCACCTAAATGGGTACGACGTGTGAGAGGGGCCTCGGGGTGCGAGTTGGGGTTCAAAGGTCATAATAGCCCTAAATCATGTCATTAGCAGGTCATCTGCATGGTCACGAAATGCTCCTTGGATACACAGAGGTGGCCCTGGACTGAGAGAGGTCAACACACATTCATTTTATTAATCAGCCATTCATGGATGGTAATTGTAACGCCCCTGGGGGCAAGATGTCTGCCAACACATGCGGTTGAGACATTTCCTGAATGTGTGCTACAGTAAATATAAAAGAGTGTACTTCAGAACTTCCTCTGCATTTTGTTTGTCGGTGTCAGATTGTTTGATAGCGGTTGAGTGTGTCGGGTAATGTGCGCATGTGTTTACGCGTGTGCGTTAAGTCTGTGGGAATTCATTTGGGAAGGGCGTGCGGTCATCGGCCTACCTGTTTTCCTCAAGGGGAAGTCGTCCTTGCTGTCCTGAGGGGAAGGGAGTGTGTACTGGCAGTTGGGAGACATGCCCCCCAGCGGAGATGAACTCTGGTCCAGAGAGTGTGTGTGGTGGGACGACCTGGACAAACACACACAGTGCAACGTGAGAGCTTGGCCCAAACGTCTTAGAGGAAGATCAACGTCTTCTGGGTTTATTTCTTTTTGCCAAGTGCCAAGAGTCGTTCCTAGCACCGCCAAAGATAGCAATGTACACTCTCGTTGTTTTGATAAACGGTGACAAGAAGAAGCACACTTCCATGAAACAATGTGTTGGCAGTGGACCACGTCCGTGGACACACTAACCATAGTGAGGACTTACGTGTACCATAACTTGGGGTGCTGGAGGAGGTTGTGAGTGGCTCCGGCGGTGGACAGGTCCTTGTTGGATTTACTCAACAGAAACTCCTGGAGTTTCTGCTTCACCTCGTTACTGGCCACCGCACCTGTGAGACCAGCAGTCAGAGAGAGGCAGGGATTGGGGTTACCCTAGAGCTCCGTGCCCATTCAGCCACTGTGTCCCAAATGAACCAGTCGAAAATAGTCCAGGGGGCTGCACACTAAATTGGAGGCTGTGTGACGTCACTGTCGACTTATCGTACATCTATGCAGCATTGTATTTCCACAGTGCCCTATAGAATCAGCCAGATTTACACTACCATTATGACTGGCAGCACCGGCTAAAAGCGTTATGCAGCACTAGGCTGGTTATATAGTGCAGGTCTTTACTGTCTACTAGAATGAATCCCTCTGAGCCGTGTCTAATGTAGGAACAGCTCCCCCTGGTGGGGAACGAACATACAGCAGCAAAGAACCAGCTGTGGCCTCTGGCTTGTTGCTCACTATTCATCATCATTTCTAGTCACTACCAGTATATTAGTTTCCCACTGGCTAGTCATTACACTCAGGGTGTTTACAGCCCACACATTACGCACAGGTTGTAATATTGTAATATATGGTGGCATTACAGTCAATGTCTTTAAGATAACAGAGCACAATGACACAGAAGGAGTTGGTCATATAGCAGGGAATTATGAATGTATCAAGGAGTTATCAGTGTGTCAGGGAATTATCAGTGTGTGTGTGTGTGTGTGTGTGTGTGTGGGTGTGTGTGTGTGTGTGTGTTATCGTGTGTCAGTGTGTTATTGGTGTGTCAGTGTGTTATCCATGCATCAGTGTGTTATCAGTGTGTCATCTGTGTGTCGGTTTGTCATCAGTGTGTCAGTGTGTTATCCATGTGTCAGTGTGTTATAGGAGTGTCAGTGTGTTAGCAGTGTGTTAATGGTAGGATAGTGTTATGTGTGTGTGTTATTGTGTGTCAGTGTGTTATTGATCTGTCACTGTGTTATCAGTGTGTCAGGGTGTTATCGGTGTGTGAGTGTGTTATCCATGTGTCAGTGTGCTATTCGTGTGTCAGTGTTTTATTGGTAGGATAGTGTGTTATCAGTTTGTCAGGGTGTTTTCAGTGTGACATTGTGTTGTCAGTGTGTCATGGTATTATTGGTATGACAGTGTGTTAACTTTGTGTCTGCTGTATATTTAACAGTGGTGAATTGGACACGGAGGTGAACTTTGAACTCTTACTCTCTCGTGCACGCTCCTTGCCCCTGAGGCTGAGACCGAGGACATGCTGTTCCCTCCGGTGCCTCTCTTGCTCCTTCTCCTGCTGGCTCTGCTGCTCCAGCCTCCTCTCCTTCTCCACCATCTCCTGCTGCTGCTGCTGCTTCATAGCCTGCAACTCCTGCTGCAGCTAACACACACACACAGAGATACAGAGATGTGACAGGGTCATTCAGACACACAGAGATACAGAGATGTGACAGGGTCATTCAGACACACAGAGATACAGAGAAATGACAGGGTCATTCAGACAGACAGAGATACAGAGCTGTGACAGGGTCATTCACACACACAGAGATACAGAGCTGTGACAGGGTCATTCAGACAGACAGAGATACAGAGATGTGACAGGGTCATTCACACACACAGAGATACAGAGCTGTGACAGGGTCATTCACACACACAGAGATACAGAGATGTGACA
>JACXGJ010004277.1:0-46686 GCA_016801105.1 Esox niger | reverse complement strand
TCGGAGCCTGGTTCCTGTCTAGGTTTCTTCCTATATTTCGGCTCTCATAGGGAGTTTTTCCTAGCCACTGAAGTTCAACACTACTGTTGTTTGCTCCTTGGGGTTTTAAGGTCGGGTGTTTTGTGAAAGCACTTTGCGACAACTGCTGATGTAAAAAGGGCTTTATAAAATAAATTTGATTGATTGATTGATTGATTGAGATCCCCTTGTTAGAGACCTCCCTAAGATTTAGGTTCTGTGCAGATCATCTTGTTAGAGACCTCCCTAAGGTTTAGGTTCTGTGCAGATCATCTTGTTAGAGACCTCCCTAAGATTTAGGTTCTGTGCAGATCATCTTGTTAGAGACCTCCCTAAGATTTAGGTTCTGTGCAGATCATCTTGTTAGAGACCTCCCTAAGATTTAGGTTCTGTGCAGATCATCTTGTTAGAGACCTCCCTAAGATTTAGGTTCTGTGCAGATCATCTTGTTAGAGACCTCCCTACGATTTAGGTTCGGTGCAGATCACCTTGTCAGAGACCTCCCTACGATTTAGGTTTGATACAGTTTCTGTATCCTGTGGTGGAGGGCAATATAACGATTTGGATATATTCCGCTCTAAAATCACTGAAATAGAGAACTGGTGTGAAAGAGGCATGAGATGATATCAACACGAATGTGAAGGTTGAAGTGAGTGGAAACTTGTTGCCAAATAACAATGTCAAATTTGTGTTCCGATCTTACAGACAAGCTTCTGTAGCTCAAATTGCTGAAAAAGGTGAATGCTAGTTCTGACAGAAAGGTGTCAGAGCACACAGTGCATTGCAGTCCAGTCAAAGTGCCTGTGCTGACCCCTGTCCACAGCCGAAAGCACCTAAAATGGGCATGTGAACATCAGAACTTGACCACGGAGCAATGGAAGAAGGTGGGCTGGTCTGATGAATCATGTTTCCTTTTACATCATGTGGATGGCCGGGTGCTATGTGAAGGAGGCAAGCTGGCGAAGGCAGTGGAATGCTTTGGGCAATGTTCTGCTGGGAAACTTGGGTCCTCCCATTCATGTGGATGTTACTTTGACAAGTACCACCTACTTAAGCATTGTTGCAGACCATGTGTACCCTTTCATGGCATTCCCTGAGGGTATTGGCTTCTTTCAGCAGGATAATGTGCCCTGCCTCAGCAAAAATGGTTCAGGAATGTTTGAGGAACACAAGTTCAAGGTGTTGACGGACTCCAAATTCCCTAGATCTCAATCCAAGTGAGCAGCTGTGGGATGTGCTGGACAAACAAGCCTGACCCATGGAGGCCCCATCTTGCAACTTAGTGGAGTTAAAGTATCTGCTGCAAATATCTTGGTGCCAGATACCAAAGCACACCTTCAGAGGTCTAGAGGAGTCCATGCCTCGGAGGGTCAGGGCCGTTTTTGCAGCAAAAGTGGGACCTACATGATAATAGGCAGGTGGTCATTATGTTATGGCTAATCGGTGAATATAGCCAGTTTAGGTTTATTCTGCCCTTTGGAAACTGTTCAACCATACTGCTTTGAGGGCACTTAAGGTCAGTTCCATAATAAAGTCAACCTAAGCATGGAAAAACAATTTCTAATAAATAACTGTAAATATATTTATATTTCACATATCTACCAACTACACACAGTATACTTTTGTGGTTAAATGCGTTTTCACAATTTTAACTAATTAAAGTGCCATATGCTGTGATCCCAGGTTTGAGTTATTTGTAGTGTGCATCCATCATTTTCCACACCTCTATTTCTGCAGTTTCTTAAAAGTTTTTTTGCAGTTCTTCTCAAGCTCTGTCAGCTTTGCGAGATGAGAGGAGCAGCGGACTGAGGAGTTGGAGTCACGTTAGTTTCTATTCTTTTTAATAGAGCGCAGCTGAATACTGCTCACAGCAGTGAGACAATAACACACGAAGACAGAGGGAGCAGAGGGAACATATATACTGGGGGAAATGACTGTGGATGATGATCAGGTGCGCTAAAGAGACAACAGGTGTGATGAGTTGATGATGGGTAATGGTGTCAGAAGCCCGCCTCCTGCAGGTGGAGGATGGGCAGCAGGTGGTGTAGTTGTCACAAGCTCTATCAGACTAAATGGCAAATGTTGGTGAATACATGAACGTTGTTTGATTAAGCTCTTCTTCAATTTGACACGACATAATATACTTTTTCTCCTATTGTGTAAACATAAGTCTCACTCTTCATCCACCTTTTAATCTTCATCCACACATTTTCTAATAGAGAACTTCTGTAATCAGCCTCATAGACAGAATAGTTAGCTAGTTTCACCAAGCAGCTGGGGATACTTATATATGACTTCTACTTTGGCAGAAACAAGAAATAACATCTAACAAGTTAGCTGACTACATACAATTAAACTTTTATTATGACCAGTTTGAGGCAACAATCATTCTAGGTCCACAGTTAATGTGTCCATAATGAAGTAACCATTAGACCAGTGGTTCTTAACCTGGTTTCGATCGAACCCCAGGGGTTCGTTGAGTCAGTCTCAGGGGTTCGGCGGAGGTCAAGACACACATGGGACTCATATGAAATATTCATTATTATGTTTTTGTTTTTGTGCGAAAATCATGCTTTGATGGTTTTGTTCTTTAAACACAGTGATGATGATGCACGGTTAATCCTGTGCACCAGTAAAATATGTTTTAGATTTGAAAAAAAACGTATTTTATTTTTCTAATTAAGTTTGGTGAATACGCATATGAAACTGGTGGGGTTCAGTACCTCTAACAAGGTTAAGAACCACTGCATTAGACACATCTCAAGACACAATTATTTATACAGAGGATAAGTGAATGTATGTAACACATCCTTTGGCAGATTGATTCCGGAAACCATCATGATTAGTAACTACAAATGTACTGCCTCTACTCATGGCTAACTAGTGAATGTGACAGCTTGTCATTTTGGGAGGAAAGCGAACATTTGCAGACAGATGAACCAGGAAAACTAGTTTGTTATGGCAGTTTCCATATATGAATGAAATTGGAAGAAACACAAGAGAAAATTCCAACTAGTTAGATGACAATATCAGTAAATACTGTAATGTTTCCCATTACGAGACTGAGCAAGTGATTCCAGCTCTACAAGCTGACCTGCTTGCCTATCAAGTTTTCACAACAGGATTTCTTTTGTGATCTAAAAAATCTTACCAAAATCTCAAAGCATCAAACATGGACAACACCTCAACATCATTAACTCTTTCAAAGACCAAGCATGTTTCCAACACCATATCACAATTTAGGAACAGTTTCTTGTAACATAAATGTTGTTGCCAGTTTGGTGATAGCGAACGACCTCAGCCACACCCTATTATTGGTTGTTTTTAGTGGTCGGAGAAGTAAATATTAGGACTAAGTTCAAAATCTAAATGCACTAGAAAACAATGGTACATTTAGCTATTAAATATAGACTTTCAGCCAGTGCACCACCATTTTTATAGAAAGGTATGGAAATTCTAGCTAACATGCTAGCTAACATTTTTATGTCACTTGTAATAATTAAACATTGATGACTTGATCAAATGATTACTCATTACAAAAAGATAAAATGGGTATGCTATTAACAGGGGGTTCTACGCTAGCATTTTGAGTGAATAGATTAATGAAATTTAATAAAAGTTAATAGACAGCACACCATTTAGCTGGTTCCTTATTAGTGACAACACCAGTGCAAATACATTTTTCAAGAAGATTTTGTGATATTTCTTCAAATATTATTGTTCAAGAGACACGGCTGCCCACAGCTGTTACAGATGTTTAAAAAGAAGGCAATAATGACTGTTATCCCTGTCCATACTGAGAAAATGGACAGGGATAACAGCATTATACTCCAGCATTATGCTCCCACTACCATACTTACCGTAGGGTTGGTATAAGCCAGGTGATGAGGAAAGTTCGGTGTCCATCTGACAGGTTCTCCAATCTCTTCAGTGAAAATCTGCAGCTCTTTTTGAGTGCCCATTGATTTTTTGTGCCTTTCTTGCCCGGTTTGGCCAGACAAGTTTGGCAGTTCCAAGCTTCTTCCGTTTTAGCTTTTACAGTTTTAGCATTATTTATTACCTTTCCAAGATCTATATGTCAACAAAATTCTCAAAGGTCTTCATTTTTGGGGGGAGATAGTCAAGGAGTCTGAATATTTACTGATGGCATCATCTTGTTTATGTGGATAATGGCAGTATGGAGTGACAGAGATTGCGCCATCTGTGGATCTGTTGGGACATAATGCGAATTGGAGTAGCTCCAGAGAGTCTGGGACGAGGGTGCAAATATAATCCATCAAAGTATTTTATAGCTACAGATGTGAGTGCCATTGGCCAATAAACGTAAACATCGATGGAATCATAGATCTGTCATAATACAACAGGGTGCATGTGTTTTACAAGCAACATCAGCTCTGGTGATTTGGAGAAATCACCTATGTCAGCAACTTTTGAATTAAAGGGGAAGGGAACTGTCTCCCAAATGACTTGCTTGCAAATTGCAAAGACACTGTCCATTTATGTAGTTAATCCGACCTTACTTGTATCTGGAAATAGGCTATACACAATAATATGGAGTCTTTTCAGCTCTTCTATGCACTTTGGGTTTGTTGCTCCATGATTTTTGTTTTACAGTGTATGCTGCTGTCTTGACCATGGCTCAGAGATGAAAATGCTATCTCCACTCCAATACTTTCTGACACAGGAAAGCTTCTGCCTGAGCTTGGTATGCCAAATACAGTGGGGAGAACAAATATTTTATACACTGCGAATTTTGCAGGTTTACCAACTTACAAAGCATGTAGAGGTCTGTAATTCTTACCATAGGTACACTTCAACTGTGAAAGACAAAATCTAAAACACAAATCCAGAAAATCACATTGTATGATTTTTAAATAGTTAATTTGTATTTTATTGCATGACATAAGTATTTTCAAGTCCCCCAAAAGCATGTGGGAAAATATGTTATGGTCTGATGAAACGAAGGTTTAACTTTTTGGCCATAATTCCAAAAGGTACGTTTGGTGCGTAAACAACACTGCACATCACCCAAAGAACACCATACCCACATTAAAGCATGGTGGTGGCAGCATCATGCTTTGGGGTGGTTTTTCTTCAGCTAGAACTGGGCCCTTATTCAGGGTGGAGTGAATTATGAACAATTCCAAATACCAGGCAATTTTGGCACAAAACATTCAGGCATTCGTTAGAAAGCTGATGATGACAAGGAAGTTCACCTTTCAGCAGGACAATGACCCAAAGCACACATCCAAATCCACAAAAGCTTGGCTTCACCAGAAGAAGTTGAATGTTTTGGGATAGCCCAGCCAGAGCCCAGACCTGATTCCAATTGAACATCTGTGGGGTGTTCTGATGAGGGCTGTGCACAGGAGATGTCCTCGCAATCTGACAGATTCGGAGTGCTTTTGCAAAGAACAGTGGGCAAATATTGTCAGGTCAAGATGTGTCATGCTTATAGCCAAACCCAAAAAGAAAGAGTGCTGTACTAAAATCAAACGTTTTTAATAACAAAGTATTAGTTTAAGGGTGTGCACACTTATGCAACCATGTTATTTTGAGTTTAAATTTTTTTTCCCAGATTTCAGTTTGTTTTTCAATTGAATTGTTCATGTTATAGGTCACATTAAAGGGTAAAAAGGTTCTGACATAATTTATCTTTGTACAATTATTTTACATCACAAACACCTGGCATTTTAACAGGGGTGTGTAGACTTTTAATTATATTAAAATAGGCAAAGAATCCTGGACTGTGTTGCCACCAAAAAAAAATAGTTGTAAGTGTTCTATTTTTGAGAGTTTAATTGATATTATTGCATCATATTAAAAATACATTTGTTTTAATAAAAAGCTACAGTTTTTTATTTACAAACAGGGCCAATAGTCTTAACAGCAGAGTCTTAACATCAGTGTAATCAGCACAGAAAAAATAAGATAAGTCCAGTCAAATCATGACCTACAAATCAAAAGTCAAATCAAATCGATTTGAAGAACCATTAAACCCCTAGTAGGCTAATAGTGTTACTATGTTCCTCAGACAACCCCCACAGCAAAACTGTTCTGGAGCAATTTGAATGCCCTTGGCATGTACGGCGTCTCTTCTAGAGTGCGATGTGCAGTGACGCTGACGGGGGGACAACCGGTAACATTGTCCCGACCCAGGCCTCGGGGGGCCCGTTTGGTTGGCTTAAGTATAATAATTTATTAGTCAGTCAATCTTGTTATTTAGTACTACCTAGCTAAAACATTGAATAATAAACGTTTATGACCTGTTTTATGAATAGTAACATCATTGCTATTTATTAAAAAAAATTGGCCCGTGGTTTTGGTCCTAAATGTTCAATTTTGTCCCGGGACCTGGGATTCCTGTCAGCGTCCCTGGCGGTGTGACTTTGGTGGGAAGAACCAAATGCTACCCTCTTCATGGAAGCATTTTGTGGATTTGCTAGGGGCAGTGCTCTATGAGAGGTTAAAGTACACACAATCAGACGATTGAAAGGTTGTGGGGAGACGTTTTGCATGACCTCACTAATGTCTACCTTCTCCTTCCTGTAATCAGATATTATAGGCATTGACAATGAGATGGACCTTTGAGCGCTGCAGTATCTATACATGCCCAGAACCAACAGGTACCGCATTATAATGTTAGATCACAGTTGATAACAGTAAACTGTCTGCGTTTCCCCCGTTTTGTGAATTATGCTGTGTTGAGTAGTATTGGAAATATAAGCATGCTCATTTTAATACACTGTTCTTGATTTAGGTGTGTGGTTAACCTCAAACAGATGCCTTGGGCTGTAAGGGAAAAAAAATTGTGATATTGGGATATTCCAGTTGTGGGAAGTGTGGGGTCCCCAGGGATATTTTATGAACCTCAGATTTCCTGGACAGTGCCTAGAAAGTAAATTTTAAGGCAGGAGAATGGACTGTGTATTTGGCTTTTTTATCATTTATTCATACAAGTTATCTTATGGAGATAAAATGCACATAATTTTTTTTAAAGTATTACGAGTTTTAAGAGTTGATTTGGTGTAGAGCTTGAATGCTTGGGAAATAGTTTGTCTGATTATTTTGGCATTTCTATGCAAAAAAAAAATTCATTGTCTATGTATTGTGCATCTAAAAATTGGTATGGCCTTTTAAGAGCTTTGAGTTTTTTATTTTACATGGTATGAACATGTTAAATAAAGTTGTTTGGGTGTCTAGCTTAATCATCAGAGATACTATTGGTAAGCTAATACTAGTAATGTATATGTAATAGTCAACATTACAGCATGTTTAGTTGGAAATGTAACATAGGAAACGTTTTTATGTCTAAGTGAAGTGTTTAATTCAATAGATATTGTTAGTGGGTAGAATAATACTTGTTAGCTATGCTAATGTATATTAAATCAAATTGTTAACATTTAGATGGCAGTTTTACATGTACTGTTTTAGTTGTATTATGTGTAAGTAGGGTGCACAATTTAGATAAAATACATAGCATTTTCTTTGACAAATATTGCAACTGCTGTAAATTTGATATTTTCAAACTTTGGTGTAAATGGCATAGATAATCTCACAAAAAAAATGGAGATCATAGCCTACATAGAATAACCACGCCATTGTGTATGGGACAATATGTTTTTGCTACTCATCTTCACTAGCAGTTGCTTTATTAGCTCAAACTGACATTATAAAATATTTGTCTAGGTATTTAATTAATCTCCAAAAAACGTACAGCACCTGCGATAAAAACTATTACGGACGTACGGTGCGTGCCCATTGCCTCGCTTGAAGTGCATCTCATTCAAATTTTATGGAGCAGAAACTTGCTTAAATTGGTGATTTGGAAATTGCACATGTCATTATGGCAGTTTCAATTAGAATTTGCTTAATCATGCCGCTATGTGTATAATGTATAAAGCTTTTAACAAGCTAGTCTTAGCAAGCATTAGATGTATGGGAAATTATGAAACCGAAACAACGGCGGAATTATCCAAACATTACTAAGGTTACTCACGTGACAACATTTTGAAATTGCAGAGTGGGTAAGGAAATGACTGAACGGAAGTATGAGTTCTGCCAGCCGAGGTTTAGCCAGTTGAGTTTTATCCAGTTGAGATTTAGCCAGCCGAGTCTGTGGGACTGCAGCTGCATGCTTTTGAAGCTGCAGCTGCATCCACAAGATCCACAAGTCCAAGTCAGAAAACCAGATGGACACCCTCAGGAAAGACGTTGTTGCGCTTGCCCTTTCTGTTGATAAAAACTATTTTATGTGGTATTTCACAAATATAACACCGTACTGTTTCACTTGTTGGTACAAGATGCTGCCATCTTGTTTTCAAAATCAGCTCCGGTGGGGTTGCTCCGACTTTCCGAGTTGGAATTCTGACTTGAGGCGGCGTTCCATTGGAAACTTCCGTCTTGGAACTCGTAAATTCCGACCTCAGAGTACAAATGGAACGGTGCATATAACTCGCATATAACCAATCACTGCGGCTGCTGTAATATGTTTTGCTGGGATCAACTTGACTTTGTGACAACCAAAGTTCGATCAGAAATCATCCTCTGTTGGACAACCAAAGTTGATCCTAAATAATCCTCCATTATATCCAGGCAAAATAATGTCTAATCCGAATGAACATGTAGCTGCCACTTCAGAGCTAAATTAACGTAAATTTATAAAGGAGGGCACTTAAATAAAGGAAATAGGGCAGCGGGGCTTGTTTGGGATTCACAAGAGTACGCTTTCATTCCCTAATCCCTACATTATGTAGTCCACATTGTATTTGCATATAGGAGATGTTAATAGTGGTTTTATAGTGGTCGTTCATATAAGCAGAGAAACATTTTCTTTTGTCAATTACAGTTAAATACATGTTCTGTTTCTAAACACGATTTTCGGAATAATTTCAAAACCAGATTTAGTGATTAATAACCTCTGAATGAAGTCGGATTCTGCACATTATTGCAAAGAGATTTGAAATTGTTTTACTTTTTGAGAATGTTTGTTTATTACTGTACATTGCTAAAGCTTTTATTTTTGTTCATTGTTTACCACAATGAATCTATCTAGTATTGAATTCTGCACATATAGGCTGTACTATAAACTGGGCCTGAAAATGTGGAGGCACTTGCAATACAAAATAATTTATTGATTTAAGAGATTCTTCATTAAAGAACACAAATATTATTTGGCATTATGGTATATGATTGCCTAAAATAATAGGATTAGACTCTATTGCTGTATAATGACTGATAGGCTAACATTATATGCTGTTGAGTGACACTGACTAAGCAATAACAGACTGCGTAACTATATGACGTCCCATTGATCTGTGACCAACACGTGAATATAGAATCAATACCATAAGTAACTGGGTAACGTAATGCCTTTTTTCTACAAGTTACTAAGTACTGTAACAAGTTGCTTTATGGGAACAGTAACTAGTAACAGTAATTAGTTAACTTGAAAAGTAACATTCCCCAACACTGACTATAAACTACTTCAACAGATTCTGAACAAGGCAGCGGTCTCACAACCTGGCACTAAGGGAACACTTGAAAATGCAGTATTGACATTGGAATAGAGCCAATAAACGATAACATCTTGCGTTGGTCATAATGGAAAGTGCATAACTTCATGTCAGGTTGCGAAATTGTAGTCCCTGAGATTGTAAATACAAAAACACACTGAAGTGTAATGGTGGCAACATATTAAAAAATATATTTGTTAAGTGCCTGTCTTTAAAAAACAAATTAACCTCAATTCAGACCTGTCATTTTTGAAGAATGGGTGGCTCAATGTCTGTCCTACCAAGGTCTACTAAAGTAGAGGCACCGCTTTACCCAGTGGTGCAGAGATTGAATAGACAGCATCTTTTCTATTCGCTGGTCACCATGCTCTATCACACTGGCTCTGGTCTCTCTAGTACAAACATGGCAGAGTCCTAGGAGAACCCTCATCCATCATTGCCTTTCTTCTACTTTGACCGTGATTATCGTCCTCCATGGTTCCTTTCCTCTAGTCAGTTACGGCCCAAGGGAGATTCCACTTCCTCTCTTTCCTACTCTGCTTGCCTCTCTCTCTCTGTCCTTCTTTCTCTGTGTCTGCCTTTCTCTGTCTTTTCTTTGTATCATTATTTGTTCATCCCCACTCTATCCATCACACCTTTTCTATTATGCATCTTTTCCATTTCCTGGTTTTACATCTGTCCAATATTCTTGTGTCTGCATGACAAAATGGTCTTGCTTACCTATGTCTATCTTTATTTCTTCACTTTTAAGCTGTCTGTTATCCCCCCTCTTTTATCCTTCCTCCCCATCTCGTTGTGTGTTCTTTCCTTTCGCATCTGCTTGGGATGGGGATGGATCAGGTCTGCTGCAAGGTGGTTCTGTGTATGGATGTATCAGTCTTTGCCTTCGGGGCCACCAACTTGAGAGGGAACCAACATATACACAGCCTTCCTCATAACAAATGACTCATAGCACACCTGTAGACAGCAAAGATGTATTTAGGGTTGGCATTAATACACATAAATATAGGCACACATACTTTGACATTTTCTGTTGGACATGGTGTCTTTTGCCAGCCACAATTAAATCTGTCAGGGAACTTTCGATAGGACTCTGTTCAAAGTGTGACATATCAGACAACTGGGGCATCTTGCTAAAGCAATCTGTCCTTACAAAGCTGCCTGGTCCTGCAAGCTTACAATAAACTACAGGGATATCTGCCCTTGGCATGTACGGCGTCTCTTCTAGAGTGCGGTGTGCAGTGACGCTGACGGGGGGACAACCGGTTTAATGTAAGCTCACAGGCTCAGGTGGCTGTGCTGAGCTAATAGAGATTGAGTCTAAAAAATGTACAGTTGGACGTGGTGCCACTATACTGTAACTAGCGATTGAAATGTCAAATTTGCCAGGAATTTTAATCATGAACAATGTAGTGGGTTATTTAGGGGATGTACATTATGTTGAATTAGAAGTACCTGGCAGAAATTCGCCAGATTCCAAAACAAGTAAAAATTGTGAAATAAAGTGAGTTGGGGGGCTCTGAGGTACCAGAATACAATAGTACTGTACTTGGTGGCAAAACCCTAGTTGCCAATCACAGAGGTCAGAATTTTTTTGCTGTTGGCCACCAGGTTTGCACACATCTCAGGAGGAATTTTCTCCCACTCCTCTTTGCAGATCTTTTCCATGTTATCAAGATTTCAAGGCTGATGTTTGGCAACTTGAACTTTCAGCTCCCTCCACAGATTTTCTATGGGACTAACGTCTGGGGACCAGCTAGGCCACTCCAGGACCTTAATGTGCTTCTTCCCGAGCCTCTCCTTTGTTGCCTTGGCCGTGTGTTTTGGGTCATTGTCATGCAGGAATACCCATCCACGACCCATTTTCAATGCTCTGGCTATGGGAAGGAGGTTCTCACCCAAGATTTGACAGTACATGGCCCCGTCAATCGTCCGTTTGATGCAGTGAAGTTGTCCTGTCCCCTTAACAGAAAAACACCCCCAAAGCAAAATGTTTTCCCTTCCTTGTTTGTTGGTGGGGATGGTGTTCTTGGGGTCATTAGCAGAATTCCTCCACCCAACAGTGCGAGAGTTGATGCCAAAGAACTTGATTTTGGTCTCATCGGACCACAACACTATAACTAAGTTCTCCTCTGAATCATTCAGATGTTCATTGGCAAACTTCAGACGGGCCTGTATATGTGTTTTCTTGAGCATGGGGACCTTGCCGGTGCTGTAGGATTTCAGTCTTTCAATGCATAGTATGTTGCTGATTGTTTTCTTGGTGACTATGGTCCCAGCTGCCTTGAGGTCACTGACAAGATCCTTCCTTGTAGTTCTGGACAGATTTCTCACCCTTCTCATGAGCATTGCTACTACTGCTGGAGGTCCTTTTCTTCAGCCATCAAGATTGTGCACATTGCTCTTGTGTTACAATGTCTGTAAAAACAGAATGGGGTCAATGGACAAAAGTTGCTCAAAGCAATGTTTCAATATAGTATCTAAGATAACATAAACTACATTCATCAATACACATTCATGAGTGCGCAATCTGACACAAATGAATATGATGAAACTCAGCACATGGCGTATGATATATTTTAAAACAAATACTAATCTTCGACACTACACTTTGACTTTACTTACATTCATACTCATTCGTGAACGGGGGCGTATGTCGCATGTTAGTACTTTTCAGGAGAGTCGTTTTTAAGAACAAAAACATGTTCTGGAACTTTTTGTCTTTTTTGCAGAAATTCTTGGAGATGTGAATGTTCATGTGACCTAATAACAAACTGGTATGCAAAGTGTTTATTTCCATTGGTGCACTTGAACATATATGACTTATTAACAACTATGATCATGGCATAAATAAGAGATATGCCATATACATTTCCCAGCAGTTGGTCTTAACTGTAATGGCATCTAAGCATCCCTGAGAAGTGAATCGTCAGTGCAAGTAGCCTACAGTAAAAATAGCTTACCCTTCAGTGACAACCTGGTTTGCAGACACCTGACTAATGAATATGAGACATGTAACAATTAATTTAGAGCAGGTATATTGATATTCACAATAACACTAAAGAATTCGGATGACTATTTGAAATGTGCAGAGAGAGTGACTTTGACAGAATTTCTTTGGGAATTATAGGAGTAAGTTGGAATGCGAGTTGCCCAGGGCAACACAAAGTGAGCAAATAACTAGACCTGTCAGATGTAATTGACACCACCCGTGTTAACTTATGCGTTCAGCTGTGTCAAACTCTCATCTCATAAATTCTTTTTGTTTTATCCACACTAATCCACACTAAGGCTCACCTCTATCTAGATTTTCAGTATAGTATGTTCTGAAAAAAATCATTTAAAAATCACATACACAACTAATGTTGCTCACTAATTATATCATAGACAATTGCATACATTGTGGGAACAAAACAAACACAATTTTGTATTTATTTTCTCAAATAGAATTATTTCCTCCTAAGGAGGATGAACATGCTGATCAGCATTCAGTTAAGAGGATTAACCCTAAATCTGTCAAAGTTAGGCCCAATGCTGGACTGAACCATTGTTCACAAACTGGTTTAGACAATTTTGTTTTAACACAATTTGTCAACGTTGAGATGCAGAATTTGTGAAATATTTGGATTTGCCTAAACTTCTCAAACAGTATTGTATTATTAATTTCAAACATTGTGCATTGTGTTTCAATCCGATAAAATGTGCAAGCT
This sequence comes from Esox niger, assembly GCA_016801105.1. Taxonomy (NCBI): domain Eukaryota; kingdom Metazoa; phylum Chordata; class Actinopteri; order Esociformes; family Esocidae; genus Esox; species Esox niger. The sequence goes on along the minus strand of JACXGJ010004277.1, from coordinate 33,443 downwards.
ATTTGGAGACTTATTGTTAAGTCTGTTCTATATATTCACACACTCAAATGTGTTATTAAATTACATTAATCATCCTTGTATGCATTTGTGAAATAATGCTAGTTAATATGCAAAGTTAAGAATTATCAGAAGGTAAGCTTGTCCATTATAAGGAGGCTTACAATTTTGGGGGATATTGTAGGTCGCTTTTTGTTTTATTAGTAGATGGGGATTCACAGGTTATCCTCAGTTTGAAACCAGTATGTGAAAGTGACCCTGTGGCTCACATGGGAAATATATTGGCTGGCTGGGAAGCACCAGACTGAACAGACAGAATAAAAGAGCTGTCAGCTAGGGGAATGTAGGCCTGATTACTCCCATATACCCACACCTGAGGCTTCCAAAAACATACACACTGACACACACACACACAGGCAAGACAAACACAGTGAAATTTACATTTCACAGCTTTTCACAGCTTGATTGTACCCAAAATGGTTTCATCTAAGTTCTCCATGGAAACACGCATTTGAGATACTGATAGATCTGGAATACATTCCACTGTCTATTTAACAGACTTTTCTTGGTCTACTTCCTTTACAGACAGATTCTAAAAGTCCAATTTTCAGCAAAGATTGCACAGACAGGGTTTTTGCCATATAGTGCTGCTTTCCTTTTTCTGATGGGTAGAATAGATTTGTTTTCTCTACAGAATGATTGAACGTTTCTGTTTACTTTGAGACATTGAAAGGTCTGTTTCTCCACCTAATGTTTCATTCTCTTCTCATAATTTATAATGCCATTCAGATAGGTGTATCCTGAAAAACTTGAAAGGCTTATTTCAAGGAGACTTATCTGGGTCTTAATTTGTTAATTCATCTTCATCTCTAGTATCGATAGGGAAATCAAGTAAGCTCATGTAAGATTATATTTGTTATTTAAAAATTATTTGAATGGGAATCGAATAGAATAACAAAATTTTATCCTTGAGTTTCAGTATTATTCAATTCATTTTATGACATAATTATATTAGCAGCATTTAGCAGTTGTGTATTTGCTTTTTTCAGTACAACCAAGTTCTGTCATTTATATATTTACTTTCACCCTTATTTGGTCAGCTGTAAACCAATTCTCATTTTCAATGACAACCTGGTCAAAAGCATTCAAATGCAATAGGACAGGACAACCCACAGAACCAAGGAGCAAACCCCAAAAAAATTTTACAAATAAATATAGAAACATTATATACACTGGAAAATACCACAACATCGCAATGTATACAGTAAACCACATCTAAATATAGTTCTGGCCATATTGTGTATGTGAACTTCAACATAAAATTCCAAAACCATTGGCATTAGTATAGGATGGCCAGACGTCCCGGTTTGCCCGGGATTTTCCTGGTTTGCATGGGATTGTTCCGGTTTCAAACTGGGTGTCCTGGGTCCCAAAATATGTGTAAAACACTGAAATGGCCCAGTTTCCGACATTCACTACCAAATGGTCCCGGTTTTCCACATAATTAAAATAATAACTGCAATCGCCTGGCTCAATTCCTATCTCACTAAACAAATCCATTAAATCTCTCTCAAAGGCCTAAACTCTGACTCAGCTACATTCCCTCAAGGTGTACCCCAGGGCTCAGTACTTGGTCCCCTACTCTTCATCATCTACATCCTTCTACTTGGTCAAATCATCCGCCACTTCAACCTACATTTTCACTGCTATGCTGATGATACACAAATATATCTAGCCACCAATTCTCTCACCAACCCACCTTTGACCCATATTGAATCCTGTCTGACTGCAATAAAAGCATGGATGACGGACAACATCCTCAAACAAAACAGTGAGAAAACAGAACTTCTACACATTGGAACCAGATCCACCATCACCAAAACTGGCACTTTCAATCTCAGCATCGATGACATTGTGGCTTCTCCTTCCGCCCACGCACATAAGCTTGGCATCATTCTGGACTCTAGACTCTGCCTTGATCAACATGTCAAACATACTGTAACATCTCCATTCTTCCAACTATGCAACATCGCCACACTCAGACCTTCCCTCTCCCGTCCTGCTGCTGAAACCCTAATACATGCATTCATAACCTCCCGTCTTGACAACTCCCTACTCACCGGCATCAAATCTACATCCCTTCATAAGCTCCAAATGGTTCAAACTGTGCTGCCAGACTACTCACTCACACCAAGTCCCGACAGCATTTCACCCCTATCTTCTGTGAATTACACTGGCTTCCTATCTCCCAACACATCAACTACAAGATCCTCCTAATGACATATAAAGCCCTAAAATATATCTCAAACCCCTACCTCTCTGACCTTCTTCCATATCATCCAACACACACACTCTGTTCCAGTACTGCAGGCCACCTCATAATCCCCAAGTCCAAGCTCAAAGGCTTTGGTTACAGGTCATTCTAAAGAGGTGCTCCTCATCTCTGGAACTCTCTCCCCAAAACCAGCCGTGACTCTGAGACTATCCCCATCTTCCAGCAACGCCCCAAGACTCATCTGTTAACACTGCCTACCCATAGCCATGCCAAATCCCACACTCTCAATCTTTGTTGTTTTCTCAAAGAATTTCATTTATTTCTGTTTGTTTTCTGTTCCATGTCACTTTTATACAGCGTCTTTGGGTCCCTGAAAAGTGCTATATAAATATGATGTATTATTATTATTATTATCTAATAAAAATAATACTGTAATCTTGCCACACACAAGTCGGATCTGCGTAGCAAAGCTACAATTCTTGTGAAAGATCGAAGCGACCCCAGCTATACCAACCACAGGCACGCATGATGACCAACATGCTTGCATAAGCACATACATGTGAGCATTCATTAACATTAAGTTACACAAGGATAGCAGTTTGGGGGTTTGAAAATATGAACACCCTACATTAATATAGAATTGGCTCCCCTTTTCCAGCTAATTGTTAGATTTTGTACACTTTTGATCCATGAACAAAATTAATGCAACCGTAGTCAGGGGAGAACCATCTTTATTCAACATGAGTCCAAGATGTTGATCTTCCATAGTTCTTTCATGTTATCCAATAATTACAGTTAACACAGTCTTTTATGCCAGGACACATAGGAGGTGGTCAGTGGTCATAGCCAACCATTACACAGTCCATTATCCTCCAGCACATCCTCTGCAGTATCTGGCTGTCTTCCAATCACATAAGTGTATTCAATATCCTAACCTTATATAGCCTGGTAGTGTCCCATCTTGAGTTCCTGGCTCCACACGCTTAACAGGTTGTGTGGGGCCTCTCAATAATGGACACTAATTGCATGTGATTCGGTACCTCATATAGCAAAATATAACAAAGTAACCACTCCACTAACAAGAGAATAAAACAAACATACATGTGTACCATCAGGTAAAGACAGGCTTTCTCACAATGGTATGTTCCAACTTATGGCCCATCGGTCTATTCATATAGTCTATGACAGTCAAATGGAAAACTCCTATCAGGAGGTATGGACAGGAGGTGGGTTTAGGGTGTGTAGAGCTCATCAATAACAGGCCCAGCACCACATCCCATATATTGGCCATGGTTCAGATTAAGTCAGCACTTTGTGTTGTGTTTAGTTTCTCATGCCCATATTCTATCATAATACTATAGGATACAAGACAATTTAAATTATTTGGTGCTTCCAACTTTGTGGCAACAGTTTAGAAAAGGCCCTTTTCCAGCATGAAAGCAGGATCCATAAAGACAGTTTGACAAGGTTGGTATTAAGGAATTCAAGTGGCCTGGACAGAGCCTTGACTTCAACCCCACTGAACACCTTTGGGATGAAGTGGAATGATTGCATCATTGACCTCAAAAATATTATTTTGGCGTAATGCGCACACTCAAAAATCTATTGGAAATCCTTCCCAAACAAGAGGTGGCGGTTTTCATTATGACCTGTCACTGGAACTAAGGGGCCAAAAAAACATTAACTTTAATCCCTTATGTTACCAACTAAAATATTGTAATTGGATTACAGATACTTTAAGGATTTTTGGATTAATTCAACTGAAAAAGAATTGGTTCGCTAAATAATTATGTAAAAAAAAGTATTTTTTTAATAACTTCGTTATTTGAACCCAAATAACAAATGCGCACATCAGTTTTTGTGTGTGTGATCATCATGCGCACCAAACTGGTCACGCATAACCGGCTTAGTGACCAACTTAGCACAAGTATAATTTTCTCTGGTTTTGATTGGTTGTTTGGCTGTTAAACAATACCTGTCTGAAAAAACATAACACCACATAGGCCTATCGCCTATCATTGTTCTGAGCAAGATGTGTCGGTAGTAGATTACTAAATTACATTTAATACGGGTCTAATATTATCATAAATACAGTATACTGTCTTTAAAAGATTAGGCGACCACTGTATTTATTAGATAGCTGCAACATGGATGCTGCCTTCAGAAAATTGGGTTCATTGGTTATCATTGGCTGCTGACAACACTGATTTTAAGCTACTGTATATATATATATATATATATATATATATATATATATATATATTACAATTGTTTTTGGTGATAGTACATACCCTAACTTGATGGTCTTTTAACTAAAGTCATCTTATTCTGTCTTGCGATCTCTCTTTAAAAACACATCTGTAATTCTAGCCTACTAGAGTGTATGTATGTGCAAGTGAAGTATATATAGGTGCTGGTCATATAATTAGAATAACATCAAAAAGTTGATTCATTTAAGTAATTCCATTCAAAAAGTGAAACTTGCATAATGTGTACAGTCATTCCACACGGACTGATATATTTCAAGCGTTCATTCCTTTTAATTTTGATGATTATAAATGACAACTAATGAAAACCCCAAAATCAGCATCTCAGAAAATTTGAATATTACTTAAGACCAATACAAAAAAAGGATTTTTAGAAATGTTGGCCAACTGAAAAGTATGAAAATGAAAAGTATGAGCATGTAAAGCACTCAATACTTAGTTGGGGCCCCTTTTGCCTGAATTACTGCAGCGATGTGGCTTGGCATGGAGTCGATCAGTCTGTGGCACTGCTCAGGTTTTATGAGAGCTCAGGTTGCTCTGATAGTGGCCTTCAGCTCTTCTGCATTGTTGGGTCTGGCGCATCGCATCTTCCTCTTCACAATACCCCATAGATTTTCTAGGGGGTTAAGGTCAGGCGAGTTTGCTGGCCAATTAAGAACAGGGATACCATGGTCCTTAAACCAGTGTGAAGGTGCCACGTCCTGTTGGAAAATGAAATCTGCATCTCTATAAAGTTGGTCAGCAGCAGGAAGCATGAAGTGCTCTAAAACTTCCTGGCAGACGCCTGTGTTGACCTTGGACCTCAGAAAACACAGTGGACCAACACCAGCAGATGACATGGCACCCCAAACCATCACTGACTGTGGAAACTTTACACTAGACTTCAAGCAATGTGGATTCTGTGCCTCTCCTCTCTTCCTCCATACTCTGGGAACTTGATTTCCAAAGGAAATGCTAAATTTACTTTCATCAGAGAACATAACGAGCAGGGGGATTTTGCGTGCGCTGCAAGATTATTATCCATGTCGGCGTAGTGTGTTACTAATGGTTTTCTTTGAGACTGTGGTCCCAGCTCTCTCCAGGTCCTGCCGTGTAGTTCTGTGCTGATCCTTCACCTTCCTCATAATCATTGATGCCCCACGAGGTGAGATCTTGCATGGAGCCCCAGACCGAGGGAGATTGACCGTCATCTTGAACTTCTTCCATTTTCTAATAATTGCCTTCTCACCAAGCTGCTTGCATATTGTCCTGTAGCCCATCTACAATTTTATCCCTGATGTCCTTACAAAGCTCTCTGGTCTTGGCCATTGTGGAGAGGTTGGAGTCTGTTTGATTGAGTGTGTGGACAGGTGTTTTTATACAGGTAACAAGTTCAAACAGTTGCAGTTAATACAGGTAATGAGTGGAGAACAGGAGGGCTTCTTGTTCTCCCTACTGTATATACCCTTGTGAGAGAGGAAGTGATAAATGAACCGATTTTGGACCAACATGTTACAGTAAACAGTGCTTTCCACTACCATCATCAAAACACCAAATGAAGGAGCATATTTTGGAATAAGGGTGTTCAATCCTTCCAGCAGACTTCCAGAATCTCATAAAATCTATGCCAAGGCACATTAAAGCTGTTCTGGTGGCCCAACACCTTAGACACTTCCTGTTCGTTTTTTTATTTGTATTCACTTGAATAATCAAATTTGAAGAAAGAATATAGACCACTGACCAGTCAAATACCATGTCAAATATAGAGAAGTTTGTTCAAAACTTCATGAATAGTATGTATGAAAAATGTATGAAAAATTCAGAAATAAAATAAAATTCCAAGTTCTTTAATATAGCTAGTCACTGAGGTAATTATTCTTAGATGCCAAGTAAATTTTCTTCACTAGTGACCTTGCATCCATGTTCCCAAAAGAAAATAAGCAGATATCTTATAATTCTGTTAATACAGATTCTTATTCATATTAAGACTTAAGCCTACTCTAGTGGATCATTGTATACGTTTTGATGTATGAACTGCTGACATCTGATAATGTATGACATTGTGAAAGAGAGGAGAGAGACTGATTAAGAAATCAACTGGAGATTTGGCTTGCTGGGTAACAGTTTTAACTAGAAAGATAAGACTTTTAATTATTTTGAATTTATGATAAATGATAAACATTTATAATGAAACCTGCTGGCGGGTCCACTGTGGGGCATTGCTTTCATGTTGTCTCTCAAGATAGATTGGTATAACATCCCAGGGTGGACAAAATAACAGAAAACACCTCATGGAAAACAACAGTAATTGTGAAGTTGCTAAATCACAATTATAAAATGCAGCAGCAGACGTAAAATTATATTGATTGCGAAATAGCAGTACATAGGCAATTTAAATTGCATTAGCAAAGAGTGACAGTGGTTGAATTTGAAGCTGAATGATAGTCGGTAGATTTACTGTTAACGTATTTAAAGCACACCTCTCACTCAACAGAAATAGTACTTTATTAGCTTCACAAAGCAGGAATTTATGGGAGGGCTGCAATTTGGAAACTGCTTGTATCCAGAGCCAAAACAAAACACATATATAGGTAACCTGGACCTCTGAGCAATGGCAAAAATTAATATATCCTGATGAGTTATTTTTCACCCTATTTCCCATTATGTTTGGAAAAAGACAAGAACGCCTTGGGCCCACAATGTTTGCTGACAACTAACACAGGTAGGGGATTCGTAATGGTATGGGCAGCCAGCTTGTGGGAGTCATTGGGACAGATGATTGCTCTGTATGGTCATATCATGTATGAAGAATGTCAGGGCATTTTACATGAACATATGCATCCTATGGTGCACTGTTACCTCCTGATGTTCCAATGTTCCAGGATCATAATACCCCCATACACACTGCTAAACACATACAAGACTGGTTTTATGAACAACAGGATGACAAACAACTTGTCCTCCCCAGTCCTCAGATCTGAACATCAATGAACCTTCATCGGGTGTTAAAACAGATATCCACCCCCATCAATCAAAGAACTGGAGACATATCTTCTTGAAATACAGTGCAATATCCCATTACACACAGTTCATATATTGTATGACAGCATTCCAAGGTTTGGAGCTAAAGGGTGGCTTTTCTCCTTGTTAGGTCCAAAATATAAATTAATTAATGTTTCTGTAATTTTGTACATCCCAATATTTTGAAGATTTTCGGTGCACATGTTGAGTAGATGCTGGTGAATCACTACAGGGGTATATTGATCCACTGAGCATTTCTGAAAGGTAACCTAGGATTTCACTTCAAAAACATATTTTGATCATTTTTATAGAGAGTAATATTGGTATGAAAAAAGTGTAATACTTGTGTTATAGTACAGGTGTAGTTTTAAGCCTACATTGATGTGTTTGAGGTATATAAAGTACATTTCTTTCAAATTGTTAGAATATGGTTTTAATGTAACCATTGCAAAAATAAGTTAATGATTTAGTCCACAATTCTAGCTTACTGGTTGTAAACTGGCGCTGTCTAGCCAGAAAGATCCACCATTTGTGTACTTTGCCATATACAACTCTGGAAAAACCAACAATGATATTTCATACCAACAATGATATTTGTTAAAAAAAATTGCTATACATTTACCACCACCCAAAATGGGACTTGCATAACCACAGCACATATGTCCGTTCTGTTCATATTCCTGGGCATTAGTGTCTCTAAACACTCACTGGTCCTAGCCATATATACAACAGTCCCTGGTGCCAACTTATTGAAAGGTCCCTTTAAAGCAAAACAGTGCTATTCTAATAGAAAACTGCATTTTGGCTGTCACTTTTTTAAATACACACTTGCATCATAATTCTATTCCATTCTTGATGGGAATTCTAACCCATGGTCTCATCAAAAATACACTATATGGCCAAAAAGTAACTGGACACACCAACTAATTATTGAGTTCAGGTGTATCTGCCAAACCCATTGGTAAAATACAGCACATGGCCATTAAATCTCCATAGACAAACATTGGCAGTAAAATAGGGAAGAGCTCAATGACTTTAAACGTGGCACAGTCATAGGATGCCACCTTTACTACAAGTCAGTTTGTGAATCTTCTGCCCTACTAGATCTGCCCCAGTCAAATGTAAGTGCTATAATTGAGAAGTGGAAGCAACAACAAACAACAACAGCCCAGCCATGATGTGGTAGACCATGCAAACTCACAAAATCGGGGCTGCAGAGTGCTATAGAGCATAGTGTGTAAGTATCACCTCTCTTCTGTTGCACCACTCACCACAGAGCTCCAAACTGCCAGTGGAAGACAACATCAGCACCAGAATTGTACGTTGGGACCTGTTTGGTGGAGGAGGGATAATGGTCTGGAGCAGACAGCATTGCGTAGGTTACCTTTTTTATATCCATTACAGTTGCAAGTTACCTGTCTACACTTGTAATCAGTTACATAACTTTCTGATAACTCAAACTCTATAACGCAATCTGATTACTTTGAATTACTTTTGGATTACTTTCGTATTAAGAGGCATTAGAAAACAAATAGAAATAACTTATTACCAATTGAAAACCGGGATGAATCAGTGTTATAGTTTACATGGCTGGCCAATAGCTGAATTAGCATTTACTTTAAGGGGTTATGTATAGTGCCTTTGGAAAGTGTTTCTAAACCATTGCTTTCTACTTCAAAATGATTTGGCTACATCTCTATATTAGGCTGAATGCACGTTCACAATCGTGAACACCCGCATACAATGTTTTACCCGCTCGAACGTAACCTGCAACTATTAGGGCCACCAGTGATTTAATTTGAAAAACAAATTAAAGAAATTAACTGTGACTGTACACCTGCAATCTTACTGTATATATATTTATATATATTACTATTGTAGTCTCATTGCAATGACAGTGAATATACGAGCTACGTCCCTACAACTCCCATGAGCACTACCTGCATACAGTGTTTGATTCTGTTCCATTTGTGTTAGGGCTGTTGCCTCTGTTCCATTTGTGTTAGACGCCCCTGCTGGCTACCCACGCATAATTTCCCACACCCAAAATACAGCCAGCATACAAACAGTGCATTATAAACTGCAATTTGACAAATGGATGGAGACAACTGTTATACAAACACAAACAAATATAATGACATCTTTCTCTTGGACCACCTTACTTGTAACCCGAATTGTTACGTCCACTGCTGTGCAAGCAAACTCCATAATCTCCATTTATACCCCTGCTTTTGAAGCAATTTTGTGTTCTTGGTGAACCACAACTCATTTTTATGCTCTTTACATGTGGCAACGTGTTTGACATAATGACATGAAATGTCTTTAGTTTTCGATAGCCTAACAATTTAATTACTTTGAATGACCCTTGTTTTACCTGTACTGCATACCCCACACTACCAGCTTAATTTCAAAACAGATTTTAATCCAAGACCAATTAAGACCACGTTAATCATTTTGAGAATAAACTTTAATTATAAATCATGGATCTTAATACAATCTCCCAAAGCAAATGTTTTGTTAATGTAAGGGCATTGGCGACATAAGCCAATCAGTCATACGTCACTGAGAGGGTGTTTTGTCATACTCCTGCATTATTCATAGTCATAAGTGTCAGTGCAATTGCCATGTTATTAAAATAATTATATAAAATGAAGTATAGTAGTTGAATGGAAGTGTTTTTCTTGTGTTTTGGCACTCTTATAGTGGTGTCATGAATAGTGAAAATATTATTACATCTTATGGTATGCTTTTTATAATTTTATGACAGGGATATTGTTGACTGTGCAATAAAGTGTTATTAATGTTTCCCCCCTTACAAAATCAATCAATAATTGCTCTTTAGCTTTTCATCAAGACTTAAAATGCAGATTCATTTTGTGAAAATATTTAGTGGCCCCTGGAAGCAGTATCTGAATGTAACAGCTCAGTTTGCCTAGTAGACAAACAAATATTTGGTGAATAAAAGAGCATATTTCTGGCAGCATAATAATATTAATATTTTTACCAGGATTAAAAAAAAAAACATTTTACAAAGACTTACCAGTAATTTTGAAAAAAGGAATGCCACATGTTTTATATTCATTACAATAACTTTTGACTCTTTTGACTTTTGCAAAAAACATTATCTTAATGTAACCTTGTTGACAGCTTATTTTGTTGGCAAATGTTGTTTTTAATATGTATTCCACTTTATTCTTCTCCACTAATGCACTCATTGGATCTCCTGTCATGTTGCTGATCTTCAGATATCATATTACCAATTCAACTTTAAAAAGGATTGAATCTGTCCAGTTTGTGCTATTGAACTTATGTACGTATTCATTTATATTAATAAAAAGGCCAAAACCCCTAAATCATTATTTCTTCTTCGGTGCCTTCTGTCTGCTTTACTTTCGTAGTGTTGTTGCATTATAAACTTAATCTTTAATTGATTCATAAATATGAATTTTCTTCCATCAATAACTAAAAGAAAATATGAAATTTGAAATTTGTGCCAATGTATCTTAACAAAAATAACTAAAAATGATCTACAAAAATATTTAGGCTGTATTCAGCGAAAACATGTTTTTGTTTTGACATTGCCAATTATTGTGATTTATTATACATGTTATGTATGACAGAAAAAAATTTGTAACTTTGCGAAGGCACTATATATATTTTTAATCTAATTCCATTGTCCTTCAGATTCTGCTGAATCCCCACCTCAGTCCACAGTACATTAATCGAAGAATGTATGTACATTGGTGGAAAAGTGAGGTGGTGATGTCTAACCCTTTGCATATTAATTCATACCCATGCAGTAACTTACAAAAAGACACTGAAACATTAACATAAACATTATACAGTTCATAGCCCTTTGTTCACTATCACATAATGAAACTCCCTGAAAGGCCATGCATAGACAAACACACATGTAAACACACACACACACACACACACACACACACACAAACACACACCTACCACCATTTCCATTCCTTTGAGGTTCATAATCCCACAGTGTTTACTCTGCCGGAACTCAATTATGCCTCACCAGCAAATTAGCCACCATTAGCGGGATACCAGTGTGCATCAGCAGGGGGTTGGCCCTTCATTTTCAACTCCCAGCCTGAAAATCCTGACTCACTAAAACACTGATTAGCATAGCTGCTAATGTTCACGAAAGCACAGTACCTCTCATTCTCCGGAACGGCCCTTCATACACATGCTTTGTCTTTCAGAGCTAACTAACGAGTATGGGGCACCAGCCACACTCCACAACTCAATCAATAGTTGCAAACTAAACATTGAAGGGCATGATGGCTTGAGGGAGTAAATGTGCCAACATCTCTCTTTGGTAAAACCCTGGCATCTGGTCTATGATCTGATTTAGAAAATAACTATTGAATCATCCATCTGTGCATTTCAATTTAAGATATAATGCATTATATATTATCTTTGATGTTTGATGATCCGTAATGACGTTACCTCCTTTTTCTTTTAGCTCCAAATATACATACTGCGTTGCAGCATGTTGGGCTATTCACCTACATTTTGCCGATCACCATCTGTGATAGAGTTTACCACAGGTGTGAGGAAACATATCCAGGGAGGATCTCCACTGTGGTCTGGGAACCACCCTGCCCTCAGTGCAAGGATTCAGCAAGTTGGTTGGGCTTATTGTGGCAAAAGGTTGAACAGTCTGAGTATCTCCTCTTGGGAGATGTCTATTTTTAAAGGGTCATTATTAGTCTGCCACAAGCTCAGGTTGTAAGGAATTGGTGCATTTTTAGACAACGATCTACTGCATGACCAAGCTCCCGGTTATGGTAGAGAGCAAAAACCCTCGAAATAGAAGACTGACTACTGTATTATTGTTCTTTTTCTGACCTCTGACAACAGCTTGGAATTTATGAGAATAAATTCTGCTTTGGATCCTTCTTTTGACTATCCATGTGTCCAAATATATACATTTAAATGGGCTTATTGCATTGGATACTACACATTACCCAAATGTAATGTTTGCCATCGTATCTTCACCCCAATTCACACACAATGCTCAATGCAGACTGGCTCTGGTCAACACCTCAGTTCCAAAAGAAATATTGTAAGATGGTTCTAATGATTATCTAGCGAAAGCTGTGGGAACCAGGTCCAGAGTGGCGCCTTCTGGAGAATGGCTGTTTCAATTCTCCATAGAAGATATATCAAGTGCTGAATTTATAAGCCTAGAAGACAAATAAATGTACTTTACTTTGCGTTATTATGTGTTGTTCAGCTATATTTTGATAAAATGTTTTGTGTGTACTACATAGAAAAAAATTGAGATCCAATAAACAAGCATTGAACCCAAAAGAAACCAAAATAAATGTGTCTTAATTCAACCTGAATGCATTCATTTATTGAGTATGGTTTGCGTTTGATAGTTTAATGGACCAGCAATTTTTATTTTGATGTCATAATTCAAAGTGGGCCTTGTGATGATGTGATAGCCATTTAGTAATTAGTGGATTTAATGTACAGTAGCTGTTGGTGCTTAGTTAAAATAACTTTAAAAACAAGCCTGGAAAAAATGCCATGTGACATTATGTAGTAAAACACTTGTTCTGTCACTTTTTTCGTTTATTAATAAAAAAATTGAAAGTAATATCTGACCATGAAGCATACTGCAATCAAAAGATCCATGACCTACAGTATAAACATGATTATGTCACACATGATTGTCTACTTAAAAATGGTAATTGACAACATCTTACAAGGGTCATCTAAGTCTAAGACTTCAAACTTTAGGTTTGAGTTAAAGAAGACTTACAGTAAGCACAGATGAGTGACATCAAAATCTGGATTGATTATACATGTATTATGAAGAGGTTCTAAGACTCCTCCCAAGGTGTTGTTAAACTCATAAATCATTTGAAAAAAGTGCTGTTATCACTTTGCAAATATTGAAATACTGCTTAATTGTAAAAGGATCATATCTCAGATCTGACTAAATGTAAAACAAGAAGAGTACATAAGCATAAAGTTCATTCCCTAAACATACATACAGTACATTATTGCCACTTCACAATACTTCCAAATTAAATAACTGAATTGTTTAGATTCTACAGTCTGTGTTGACCATCCGATTGTTAACAAAATCACACTACTGAGTTGCTTAGTGACAATACCCGTTACCCAGCATGCTTCTCACATACATTGCATTTAGTCAAAGGCCCAAAAACAAGCACATTTTTCCCCCTCAGGTGTTTTGTATATGGCAGGATTTTCTGAACCACATCTGTCTGGAGCTTCGTGAGATCCCTTTTGATCAACTGACGTTTTTTGTGACACCATGTTGGCATGCAAACAAAGTGCATGCAACTCAAAATTTAGAGAATATTCAATTAGGCATGGCACCATTCCCTCATTAACTAGGCATCAAAATAGAGGCACAATACATTTTATGATGATAGATTAAAATTGATTTAAGTCTTTTATTCTCCAGAGAAGAGACATACAGCAAACAAGTGCATAAATAGTCAACAATCGAGAGAGGAAGAGTCAATGTGAGGACTGACACGCAAGCACATGCTGACACATGCTCATGGTGTTATCTTTGCCATCAAATTGTGGTGTTTAGATCAAAAGCAGGTAGGGACTATTTCTTCTTGTCTTTATCATACAGATAGATATAGAGTAGACAAAGGGGATAATTAAATTCAGAGGATAATTCAGCAGCCATATTCTTAAGAACCAAGTGTTCATACTTGAACCTTAGACATCTAGGCAAAAATAATGATGTGATTCCAAAAATTTTTTGAATTTTTACAATGCAATTCATACAAGACACTGTTAGATTCATGTCTACACTGTATATATACATTCAGATCTGTACACAAATTCCAGAAGCTGAAAATATCACCCATGCTTTTTGTTACAGTTCCTGCCGATATTCAGTAACTTTGCATAGCCGTTGAATGGGAGACAGATGCTGACTAGTGTTCTAATCCAGATGCTGACTAGTTTTCTTATCAAGGTATCTGCATATCTATGTTCCCAGTCATTATAGTGTATGAAAATTATTCATGTTCTGTTTAATAGTTAATTGTTGTATAGGATGTGATCACCACAGTAACTTTACCAATAGCTCTTCTGTGAACTGCCAGATTCTAGTTAGCATGTCAGGGTTAGCTAACATGTGGACATCATGAGGACTTGATACGCCAAGAAGGCTGTAATTCACCTTAGTACCCAAACAAACTGTCTAGTTTTTCTGGATAGTTTCCAATTCAGCATGAGTAAAATGAGTTTTGTTCCTCAGGTCCCAAATGTAATATTCCAGCCTTGAATGTGAACTGGGTACAGCCTCAGAGTTCATAGGAAAGCACACCCAATTTTGCTTAGTGCTTCGGTCATTAGTAGTGGTGAAGAATGAAATCCAGATCTAACTTTATAAGTGAAGGAAATTATGCTTTTGACCCTGGCCACAAGTGTGCAATGTAGCCTCTAAATCTATTCTGTGCCTGAAATTCAATTTTGAGCATTAGTACCTGTGAATGTAGCTAGATTCAATCAACAAGAGGCAAAATTAGTTTATATTCTAAAACCTGAAGTGACTTTATAATGATCATATATCTATTCTCCCAGTGACCCACTGTAACATTTTCATGTTCAGTATTCACTGTCAGAGCCCCCCCCCCAAAACAATCTTTATTTCATCATTCTCGCTAGTGTACCGGAGCTTCACCATAAGCGTTTGCTCTTCACCTCAGGGCCTCAAGAGAAACACACTAATCAATATCTGCCTCTGTTCCTCCCTCTCTGGGTAGATTTCAGACAAGTTTAGGCTAAGGTGATAACAGTGATGGAACAAAGTCACTTGAAAGTAATTCCAACTTTGCTAGAGGCAAGAAAGTGCTTGACAACTTAGAAAAGGAGATATGCTGTACAGAAAAATATTTGCTAGTGTATATGGCAGAATAAATGTTTATAGACACGGTAGAAGGTTTTCCACTGAGAACATAAATGTTGAACTGATAGATTGCATCCTCGTGCCGCTTTAGCCAAACAACACCATATAACTTGTTCTAAAATTAAACTGCATTGTACCATTTAGTCATGATTACAAGGTATGTTTGTTGCTTGCCTTTGGCATTTTAAAATTACAACGAACAGATTAGACACTGAGTTGACATGAGTATTCAAAAAATAATAATAATGAATAATCTACAAAGCACTATTTTACAATAAGTTGCGCTTATTACCTATAGGAAAACTAAGTGTTTTAACACAATAAATGTTTTCTTAATAGCCCAGACTGGACATCTGTCCTGCGGGCATTTCTTTTTATGTAGTGCTTTTAGTGTGAAATTATGCTAACATGGTTAAAAATGGACACCTCAAGGGGATTATTTTTTTTCATAATTGCATTACTGTGCTACAGTTTGCTTGCCTAGGTATCCATTTGTCTCTGCATGGCTACATAGAATGCTTGTGCCAAAAAAACTGTGACCCACACAGAAATGTGTCATTTGATTGTATTTCATTTTAAAAAAATATGTACTAAAGGGTTTTGCAACAGGGAAACGAGAATATTTTTTTTGTCATAGTTTAAAAGGCAACAATAATCTCTCCAGAAATTCCAGGTTTCACTTTCAGAATTGTGATTTTTATTTAACCCAAGCAACATTTTGTACCTAAGAATGCAATATTTTATATTTTAAGTATTTGTCTGTTTATGAATTATTACTGATTACAGAAATATTGTGAATGTATAATATACATAATAATTCAGTGTGTTCAATATTGTCTGTGTTTTCTGTGTAATAAAGGTTTTGCATACCACAGTTTTGCATTTTCTGTTTTAGATATTATGAGGAATTTTATAATTGTGTTAATTTTATGTTTTTATCTTCATTTTAAGCTTTGACAACAAATTCTACTATAGGACAAGTAAACATTAATTAATTTAAATGTTTTAGTTAAAAGAACTAAAACATTTAAAAGTTAGATGGTCTTCATTGGACTGTTACTAATTCTTTTATGGGTCATGAGAGAAGAGTTCCCCATGCTTAAAAGAGAACATCCTTGCCAGTATTGCCACTGGCAGGCTTTTGCCAAGGTCAAGCCCAGGCCTGTAGTTAAGACTCGAATTGAATTCAAAGTCATTATTCTCTTGAACCATCATGAAAGGCTCTATGATTAGTTAGTTAGTTCATTGAGGACCTCTGAGACAAGGCGCCCGAAACTGAGAACACAACATCTTCTGTAGATATTGTATTTTTTTCCCTTTCCCCCTAAATAAAGTACAGAGGCAAGAAGTCTCCAGAGCTCATGTAGACTCCATATCGTGTTTTTATCTTCTTGATCAGTCTCTGCTGTATTCTGAACTTACTTTTGGGGGGGTTCCTCGACTAGGCCTTTTATTTAATTTATTGTCCTAATCACTTCAAGCCATCAACTCCAATACACAGTTCTCAAAAGCGGGACTCTTAAAATTACTCTTGGCTCTGGGAGAAATGAAAAGAATGCTTACACAACATTAATTTTTCTTTCAGGGGAACATATTTGACTGAAAATGAACTCACTTGGCTGTGGAAAAATGCCTTGTATCAAACTATGTGTGATTGTAGGCCAAGAAAGTTTAATATGGCATTTCTTACAGAACAGAAAAAAGTGAAGGGGAAAGTGTGCAATAGTGTGTTTGTGCATGCGTGTGTGTACTTGCCTGTATTTGCATATCCACATGCGTCAATACACAGACAGTATGTATGCCTGTTTCTGTTGTGGGCCAAATGTATCAATTTTCTTTAGAAATACATTACTTTCCAGTTACAAAGTACCAACTCAGCATAGCCACTGTCAAGTTTGCGTTGTACATTTCTGGACTTTAGATACTGTCTATGGGTCAGTGTTTATTAGTGGTGGCCAGGAGTCAGAGGAAAAGGGGGTTCACCTGAGCTCGAACGGTGTCTACCGTCACTCCGGGATCACCTGCTGTTTAGCCCAGGAACACTAATTAAATTGGAATCCAATTATAGGAATGGTAATGAAATTTCCAAATGGGGAAACTCGTAATCTGTTCATTGAGGTGTTTAATTACAAGCGGGTGTGTGAGTTTGAGATACGCTGCACCACTGGATTTAAAGGATCAGGGGAAGGGTGTGTGAGAAAGAAAAAAAATGGACTGAGAGGAAATAAAACATGTAATGTTTGTGTGTCTTGGGTTGGGTGAGTTCTAGTATTTATTTGAACTGGCTGGGCCTTTCAATTCTAACTGAGGCATTTTCTCAGAAAAGATCAGACTGGGGGCACTTGGCTAATTTGAGTCTTGAGATCCAGGTTCAAGTAAAATGAAAATAAACAAAGAGATTTTCTATCGGCATGTGTGGGCTTATTCCCCAGGAAAGTCATAAAACTCTATTCTAGATGGAAAAGGAAATAGGTATGTTTCTCCTTTCTTATTAGACCACGATCCTACGACCAATAAATAATAATAATAATAATAACTTAATTTGTACCACACCAAGTGCATTACACACAATAAAATTAGAAGTATATTACAATAATAATACATATAGACACATACATATATATGTATATATATATATATATATATATATATATATATATATATATATATATATATGTATGCAAATATTATAAAACAAGTAAAGAATGTAAAAAGTCTATAAAATCACAATGATATAATATTCATAAAAGCTATGTTATAAAAAATTGTTTTTAGGTAAGATTTCAAAGAAAAGAATGCACTGACATAGTATCTCTGATATTCTGTGGTAGGCTGTTCCAGAGTCTAGAGGCCCATATAGCAAAGGCCTGGTTCCCTTCAGTTTTCAGTCTAGACTCTGAGACAGCCAGAAGTCCTTTTACAGGTGATCTGCGAAGCCTAACAGTGCAGTATGGGTTGAACATGTCACTAATGTAATCAGGTGCCAGACTGTGGACTGCCTTAAAAGCTGAATTACTTAATACTCTGAAATTTACTGGTAAACGATGTAGAGCTGCCAACACTGGAGTTATATGAGACCTTGATTTTGTCCTTGTAATAAGTCTGGCAGCTGAATTCTGTACATCCTGGAGTTTACCAAGGGTCTTTTATTGTTGAGGCATGTCCTGGCTGGGGGCCTCTAGGCATCTCCATGCATCTGGGGTCCTCAGTCAGGACCTGACCACAGAGGTGCCTCTAGGCATCTCAGTGGTACAGTTTTCTGCTTAGAGACAGCTGCGTCTTGTCTCTAATCGGGGACCCAATTTAAGTTGTTCTGTTTGCCTTTCAGTTGGTTGTTTATTGTTTTGAGCTGGCTGTTTGTTTTGCTACTTTTTTGTTTGTGGTCGTATTCGCCATTTGTTGTTTTCTGTTTGGTTCATTGCAAGGAAGAGAAACATTAAAAGCATGTTCTCCCACTCTACGCCTTGTGCCCTGCCTCACCTGCACCATAACACATCGAAATAAAGCATTACAGTAGTCTAAGCGAGATTAAATTAAAGCATGAAACCAATCTTATTTTGTCAATGTTTCTAAGTTGGTAAAAGCATGATTGCATACGTTTTTTTTGTGTTACATACAAACTGTAAGTCAGAAAAGCATGATGAATTAAAATGTCTTTTAAAATGTCTGTTTTTCAATTGAATTGGGCACAATTGTTTAAAACTTGCAAAAAAATATCATTTGATATCTTGCAACAAGTATGATGTAGGCCAATGTTACAAATTTCCGATAATTGAATATGTTACAAATTTGGAACCTGAAGTGCAACTTAATTCACGTGGCCATGTTTTCAGTCTTGCTAATTGACAAATGCAGCCACCATGACAATATTTTTATGAGAGTGGTTTCATGGTATGGTGGTGGGTTTTTGGTGTGCATTTTTAAATCAAACCCAACAAACAATGGAACCAGTGAGTGTGAGGATAATTATCAAGCTTTTGTTATGGACATTTCAGGAGTCACTTTTCTCAATTCATGTGCAGGTGAAAGCATGTAGACTACTGTTTAGCCAAACTAACAGCCAAGCACAGGTTTTATTGCTTTTTATTGCAGTAGTCTAGACACTCTAGGTGCCTGATACTTCTCAAAAGTTATGCTAAACTAACATTTAAGGAAATGTTTTGTTAACTACACATACTAGCCAAAATATAGGCACATCGTGCTGGAGGTTAATGCCATCTTTTCCCCACTGCATCTTTCTCTCATGTTTCCATGGAATTTTCTTAATTTTGGTCAAGGCCCAAAATACCTATTAACCACATCTACTTAATGTTACTGTGGAAATGAGACAACTGCCGCAATTGTTTTAGGTTTCAATAAATTAATGAATACATCTGCATTATTTGCTTCCAGACTTACTACTAGGGAGGTTTAAGGTTGCATGGTATGTTTCCATAATTGAAAGCCTAAGAACACTTTAAACCAAGTTGGTTTACTTCAGTATTTCTTGCTGAAATGTTAGTGTTATATGAAGATCATATACAGTTATTGATAACAACAATATTCCCTGCTGTTTGACAAAAGCATCCAGATCCAGACTTACAGAGTGTAGCCTCTGTCAACTCAGCTCAGTACCGACTCAAATCCCTTTGGCTTAAAGGTAATGACTTGTTTAGATATAAACTAATGGCAGAAGTGAAGGTGTGCTGGTTGTGGAGAAGACAGGCTGATGTAGAGATGAGCTGCTGGTTCTAGGAACCCGGTAGGCGTGAGAGGCAGTGACTAGAGGAGAAAAGGCTAGCCGGGGTTGAGCCTAATCATTTGTTCCATTTCCCACTGATTTTGTTCCCTAGTCTCATTAGAGCTATGCATTTGTTTGCTTTGTCTGAGCATTAAAAGAGGTCAAGGTGAGAGACACTGCAATTTTCGGCTTGCTATTACAGGAGTAGCATAGTATGTAAGTATGTGCTTCTTCTTCGCACAGCTGATTGTGGGTCTAGCCTTAACCGGATCCGAGCCAATCGTGAGAACAGGTAATCATTCGTGAGAAGAATGAGTTCAGGGCCACAAACATGCTGTTCATTAAATCACAACTACACAGTGAGGAAACTGATGGATCTGCTACTATGTTGCATATTTAAATAAAGCTCCATATACATTTATTTTCATTCTTTAAATTAGAAAGAAGATTGTCTGGAGAATGCTGCTAATAATAACAACACCTGTGAAAGAAGAACAGATTTAGAAGCTATTAATCAATAGCCCAACCACGTAGGTATGGGCCTTGTCTTTACATGGTGTCAAATCCTTGCTTTCTCCATTCTTGTTTCCTCTCAAATAGGATGAATTGGATTTCCTCTGTCGTCCTCCATGGATATTTGATCAATTGAAGAAACAAGGAGAGTGGATGCAAATGTTTTGACAGTGACAGAACCTAGTCATATTTTCAGACATAGCCATGGTGTGGGGCAAAGGTAGAACAATGGATAAAAATTGCATGACAGATCAATGTGAATGAATATCACATTGCTTACATGTATTACAGTCTCTCAGATCTTTGACAAATTTAACATCACAGGGTGTTTTTATGTGGACCTCAAAGGTTGTTTAAATATTTTACTATGTCCTTCTTCATTGCATGATGATATTTATTGTTACAGAGCCAAAGGTGAATAGGCGGTAGAAAGGCTTGGGGGAGAAATGGTGGGCTCAGTGAAGAAGGCCTGGAATCCAGGGAAGATGGTGCAGTTGAGTATCCAGGTGGTGAGAAGGAATGGGTCCAACGATCCAGGTAAGCTGTTGAAGGCGGGTATTTCCAAGGAGGTGACGGCAGGTCCGGAATCCCAGGTGCAAGAGCATGTGAGTCCTTTTGTGGGGAGGGGGTGTTCCTAACAGGGTTTGGAGAACAGAATTATTGGACAGGTCAGTGGGAAAATCACAAACTGGCATGCACTTACGGAATAGCATACAAAAGGCATGGGCAGTTAGCTCATAGGTCTTACACATATACACATGACTAACAATCCAGCAGGGGCGAGGTGTCAGGACTGCTCCTAAATGCTGCTGGTGATTGGCATGGCAGGTTCAGGTGTGTGATGGTTGAATGCTATCAGCGGGGGCACAGGAATCACCTCCTTACTGACGTCACAACCCCTCGCCCACAGCCTGGGACACCGAAACATAGAGAAGTCAAGAGAACACACAAACACGCCAATGCACAAGACAGAAACACATTAATAAAAAGAGATCCACGGAACAAGCACACACCTCATGGAGGAGGGGACATGACACAAATGTCATTGGACAAATTAACACAATCATAAATAAGATGTATATTTTTCCTTCTTTGTTGAGAATTCTTTGCAGGCAGTGACTGCTTGAAGTCCGGAATGCATGGACATCACCAAACGCTGGGTGTCCTCATTTGTAGCTGTCTTCGGTTGAGGTTTGTTTCTGGGTGTTTCTGCCTTACGTTTTGTCTTCAGCAAGTGAAATGCATGTTCAGATAAGGTGAATGACTCGGCCATCATCATCATCTACATCCACTTATCCAGTATTGGATCGTGGTATGGGTTTGCCAGCTCTGACTGGGGGACCCCGAGTAGTTCCCAGGCCAGTGTCGAAATATCATCTCTCCACATAGTTCTGGGCCTTCCCTGAGGTCTCCCAGCTGGACGTTTGCCTTTAAAAAAAATCAGCTTTCACATTATGTTTTGGGTCATTGTCCATCTGTATAGTGAAGTGTCATCCAATCAACTTCACTGAATTTGGGTTAGATTAATCTGTCCTAAGAATGCTTTTGTAGAAATAAGCAGCCGTTTTTAGATGTTTTTTGACAAAGTCTAATCTGGGCTCCCTTATGAATGGTTTGCACCTTGTGGTGAACCCACTGTGAAAAAATGGGTCTACCTATAAAATAACTGTAATTCCTAAACCCTTCCTCCAATTTGGATGTACATACCCTTAAACTTGAGAAACTGCACGTTAAGACCATATTGATTATATATCTGTAACTTGAATATATTTTGGCTAACAGCCAAAATATGAAAACTTGTGTCAGTGTTCAATTATTTCCAGACCTAACTAATATATAAGCTAGGCATCGCATTTTCTTGGCTGTCATTGAAATTCCTAAGTCTTGTGTAAATAGGCTACATCAATAGCTTTAATGAAAAATATAAAGTTAAAAGAAGCTAGATTTCACTACAAGACTAATCTGCTTATCAAGTTTGAAGGAGCTATCAAAGATAAAAGCTAGATTCTTAACAAACAGTCTACTATAAGAGGCTAGAGGGCCTAGGATACAAAGAGGATCACCCAGCAAGTTACCTCGTCCACACATAAGAATTTCTGTCTTACTCTCATTTAAAGTAAGAAAGTTTAGCAGCAACCAGATTTTGATGTCCTTTAAGCAGTCTAAGATAGGCTGTCATTAGAGTAATTAGATGTTGTTTTTAATCGGCATGTATATTTGTACATCATCTGCAAAGCAATGAAAGGAGATATTGTGTTTCTTGAAAATGGACGCCGAGGGTAACAAAAGATGGGGCCTAAAAAAGACCATTGGGGGACCTCACTACAGAGACGTGCCATGGTGGATGTAAATTTGGCTAGGTAAACCAAAAAACTCCTATCAGTCAGGTATGACTCCAACCATTTCAGGACCGTTTCTTTCAGGCCAATGGACTGTTCAAGACGTTTCAATAGAATCCAATGATCCACCGGGTCAAAGGCTGCAGACAGGTCCAGAAGCATCAGAATAGCGGGGCTCCCAGACTCAAAAGTTTCAAGGAGATTGTTAAAGACTCTTAAGAGTGCCATTTCAGTACTATAACGTGGCTTGAAGCCAGACTGAAACTTGTCCTGGATATCATACTTTTCTAAAACCATTGACAATTGGTTAAGAACTCCTCTTTCTATTACTTTAGAGAGACAATATAGCTTAGAGATGGACCTAAATCTTGAGAGAACATTAGGATACAGGTAATTCTTTTAAATAAGAAGCTGTACTACAGCATGTTTAAAAGCAGCGGGAAGACACCCAGAAATAAGAATGAATCAGAATGAAAATACTGGGCCTAACCTTATCAAAAACATTTTAAAAGATGAGAGTGAATTGTATCCAGGGGACAGTTTGTGGGGTGCATGGTATGAACTACCTTTGCTAATAATGAATTTGATACAGACACAAACTGATCGAAAGACAGCTGAGAAAGTAGACGGAGCAAAAGGGTCTAGGGCGGAGGAAGTCGTAAATTATTTTAGAGTAGCAATCTTTCTAATATATAGTTTTTTATCCTCACACAATTTGGCTGATGGAACAATGCAATGCCGTGCTACTGGGGTTTATCAGAGAGTTAAGAGAGTTATGAGAGGCCTATGATTATTGTTGAAAACAAGGTTTGACATAAATTGGGCTTTTGCAGCTTTAACAGTTCTCCGATAGTTAATACAGCAGTCACGTAGCATTCCAAGGGAAACCTGGATTTTATCCTTCTTCCATTTTCTTTCAGCTCATCTAAGTGAACGACTGCGATTGCGGGAATTGTGGTTTAGCCAAGGCTTTAAAGATGGCTTAGCGCGTTTAGATTTGAACGGCGCAACAGTGTAAGATATCAGTGCAAATGGAATGCATGAGAGTAGTAAGTAGTAAAAAAAAAGGGCACAGCTATTTAGATTACACAACATAGTCTCATTAAAAAGCTTAGAAAAATGCAGCAACGTTAAGGAGTTAATCCCACACAATTTAAGTGCAGGAACACAATTTTCAGCCTTAGAGCAGGGAACTGTGAAAGTGAACTAAACAGGCAGGAGATCTGATATAGTGACGTGGACACATGAACCGTATGACAACACAAGGTCCAGTGTGTGCCCTTTTTCAGGTGTCAGACTATTCATTGACTGTTAGATGCTAATACAGATGCTAGCCCTTCACCCCTGCCAGTAATCCTAGGGGAGCTGAGGAAATTACACTCCGGAGGAAGATGTTCTGATAGAGGAGCAAACTTACCAGTATGGAGCCAGGTCTCAGTCAAAATCAAAAATCCAACTCAGGAGTGGTAAAAAAGTAATTGAGCAGGAACTTCTTATTTGCTAGTGATCTAGCATTAATCAGAGCCATGTGCAGCACACTCCCCTCTGATCAGTGAAGGGGCACTGTTCAGAGGACGAAGGTTCCCGTGATTCACGTTACCTCTTCTGGCCCATGTTCTCCAAATTAGGGGCGCTTCAGCCAGTAGACACGGAATGACAGGTTGGATCCAGCAACCTCTGGAGTCCGGTAGACACCTGACTGCAGGAATAAGGCACCATGCACAACCAGGATCAGTGGCATATGAGGACATCGGGTAAGCTTTTAGCCTCGCTAGCACACCTCCTCAGTTTCCCCATCTCTTAAGGCATTTCTTAAAAAGATTTTTAGGCACAGGGTGGGTGATGTAGGTCTACAGGTAAATTAGATGAGAAGGAGGGAGATCTGTAATCTCCTCTACCAAGTCGATCTTTAGCAGGAGCAATTCAACGGTGTCTCGGAAGCTAAAAAGTGGTTGCCGATCATAAACGAATAATGCAGAGACATTACAACGACAAATACATAAAAACAAAGCAACAGCAAGCATAATACTGAGCTGACGATTCGCCGCAAACATTGGCGCCATCTAACAGTATAGTTGCTCCACTATACTGTTACCCTGAGTATATGTGTATATATGTGTGTGTGTGTGTGTGTATATATATATATATATATATATATATATATACACACAGTGGGTGTCCCAAATTTTGGAACCACCACTTTGAATATTTATTTGAAGTAAAATAGTAACAATTACAATTATAACCGCAGAGGTACATATGTCAGTCATAAAAGTCTGATATTTTGCACTTTTATATTTTAGTTTTCAAAGCAACATGAGGCAACTAACAGGTCCAATAAGGCAAAATATTCAGTGCCTGAACTGCACGTACATCACAAAAACTGCAAAATTATCCAATGTGTCAAAAGGAATAGAAAAGCATGAGAACATATAGTGAATGAGAAACAGCAGAATACAAAGTTAAAGCTGACTTGAACAAGATAGATGGACAAAAATTGAGTTAGTTACTCAATATCTGAAAAGTCAAAGAATTTAATTTAACCTCTGTTGGTAATCTTGAGGGAAGTTCTGGAGCACAGAGTGCAAAATAGATTTCCATCTCCTTCGTCACTTTCTTCTTGAAGAATAGTCCAAAATCTGACTGCACACAGTTAATGACTTGTGTACCAGCTTTCCAAGTGGAGCTTTTTTGAGTTGGTGGCCCTGCTTGTTATTAGGTCCTTGATATTAATATATTTTTAATTCATTTTCAGTTATCTTGACCACCCCTTGCACATATTTTTAAGCAATCATTCTTGAGCGGTGTGGCATATGGACAAAGTACATGGCAAAAATATATTTTCAGGCTCAATGCATTGCTGAGACGATTTTAGACATAGTATATTGGCAATATTTCACAAACCCACAAGATGCCTTATTGCTCCAATATACCGGTTATAAATGTAGACCTAAAAGCTTAGTTACACCCCCAAGTCATTCAAGTGTACCAAAAAACAACTTACAGCTGTTCTGCAGCAATGGAAGTAAATGAAGCCTTGATAGTTGTTGCTAAATATTTCTACACAGGTCTCAACTTTTGATGATTACTGAAAAACCCTGCATCTGTATAAAAGCAGTGTTGCAACAGACTGTGCTATTATACCCTCTTAAGCATTATTAAGCATTATCTTAAGCATTATCCTTGAAGTCTAGGTCTTTCCTTTGCAAAGAAAGCCAGGAAATTGCAAAGAAAGCCAGTGAGTACAGTTTCCTACGGCATCAAAAGGCACTTGGAAACTGGAAGAATCTCTGACAGGAAGAGGTCTGGCAAACACAAAGCCACAGCAAAATCAGAAGACAAGTTTCTGAGAGTCAACAACTTGTGTGATAGGCCGCTCAAGACTACAGATTCTAGGAAAGTACATTAGTGGCTTTTTCTCGACAGTAAAACTTTTTTCTTTTCAATCCAAAGAAATAGTTCTGAAGGCAAAAATGAGGCCTAAAAGTGAAAGACAAATTTTGCCAAAAAATATCTTGTAATAGAGTGCAAGAAAGTATTTTGAGAACCCAAAAA
Organism: Esox niger; assembly: GCA_016801105.1. Classification (NCBI taxonomy): domain Eukaryota; kingdom Metazoa; phylum Chordata; class Actinopteri; order Esociformes; family Esocidae; genus Esox; species Esox niger. Next base: position 6,844 of record JACXGJ010004277.1, on the reverse strand, counting down.
GTATTTTGAGAACCCAAAAATTATTTTGAGAACCCAAAAATTATTTTGAGAACCCAAAAAGTATTTTAAAACAAACTAAAAATATATTTGACTATCCTTCATTTGCTTTACAGCTGGGGTGGGCTTTAGTGGGAAGTGTAGATAATACTCCTCCATTGGCCAGCTGTTTTTTGAGTATCAGTTTGGCTGAAACCAATACTGATCAGTCTTTCTTTCCAATGCAAATCAAGTATTAGGACACCAGTGCTTTTTTGTGACTAAAACAAAACAAAGAAGCACTGCAAGGGGGCTGTTTAGCTAAAATTAAGTGTGGTTGAGTGTGATTTTAATTTTAAATTTAAATTTTGAATTTTGCACACTGTTGAGTAGGCAAAAGCATGGTTCCACCATGTGTGATGCCAACTGTCAGAAATGTTGAAGGAAGTATGATGGTCTCTTTTGCTGGATCCACAGTTGCCGACTTGTACAGTGAGAACCTAAACCAAAATGGCCACCACAGCATTTTGAAATGCCATGCAATACTCTCTGGTGTGTGCCTAGTTTGTCAGGGGCTCATTCCGCAATAAGAAAATGACCCAAAACATACATCTTGGTTATGTCAGAAATACCTTAGAAGAAAAAAATACGATGGTAGACTTCAAATTATGGGATAGACAGCACAGTCTTCAGGTCTAAACCCCATCGACCTGCTTTAGGATTCATATGTCAGAAGAGTGAAAGCAAGGCAATGTACAAGTGGAACCCGTTTGTGGGAACATCTGCAACAGTGTTGGAAAGAGCATTAAGAACAATATTTGATTCGCCATGAGTGTGATCGGCTGTCAAAAATATAGATTTAATTTTGTTAAACGATTCAATTATTTATTTTTATATTAAATTGCTTATTTTTCTATGCTTTAATTTCATAGTACATTAAGATATTCATCAGTGTGAATATCAATAAAAACTGTAAAAATTTAGGTGTACTAAAAGCTTTGACCAGCTCAATAAAAAGGGAGTAGATGTCATACCCGTGGTACATGGTGGTGCATTGCAGCTCTACACTGCTCAGAAGTAAAGTGCATTTTCTTTATTGATGTTTTCTAAGCATTGTCTTGCAAGTTACAAGCATGTGAAGTTGTGTTGCAAGTGCTTTGTTGTTTATTGCCTGGCAAGTAGGTGTGTGGTTTGTCGCACCCTAAACTGCTATGAATTAGCTTCAGTATCTATGCTTCTTCTTTATTCAAGTGTTTTCTTTGATTTTCCATGTGTGTTTGAATCCAGCTATCAATAATTAATGACTTTGGTTTCCAGTGACATTGTTGTTACTTCATTTTGTTCTCAACAAATTACACAATGTATAGTAAGAATTTTGATCTTTAATATATTTCATTAATCAGAACCCCAATGTGGTCACTTAATTTTTTTGAGCTATCCATTTTCTCTTTTTAATTCTGTGCTGTCAATATAACCTGTCTAGTCAAGGTTAATATTGTTGTCATCTGTTGTCCGCACAATGATCCCAATGACTACCTGAATGAGCTTGGTGTACTGATTAGTTTATTCACAGATGATGACTCATCACCCATATCATTGGCTTACTTCAATTTTCCAACTTTCCATCTACCTCATGTCTTTCTACTTTCTTTTGTGATGGCAATTTCTAAAGTCCAAACAGTTTACAAAATGGTATACAAGACAGAGGACAACTCAGTTGCACAATAAACAGTTTATTCTTGCAAGTAGAGAGTACACGGGTTACAAAGTCACAGTGAATAATCTCTTAATTAATATAGGACAATCATCAGTACTTAAACGGGGAAAAGGGGTGTGGTAAGATGCTGCCCAGCTGTCTTATGTCAATAAAACACATTCCCCTGTGTTCTATCACTACCAAGGTTTCACCCAAGGGGCAGGCTGTCCTCCCCCACCTTGGTAACCTTTTCAACTTTGAAAAGGACATACAGCACCCGGACAAACAACAGATATTCTGATGGGTCATAAAGATTGTCAAATTTACGAGTAGCCCCCTAAATAAATACCAGATCCCCCACTCCCACATTCATGTGGACTCAATACTTGAATCAGTAAGATTACATGAGTTCAAGATAGTTCGTTGACACTTTCCACTCCTTTCCTCTTTTGAGCTCACTCTTTCCCAGTCAACCCCTACTTATCTTGCTGGCAACGCACTCAGAGAGGCAAAAATCAGATTTTTACTAGATGCTGTCTGTCTACCAGTGGTTTCGTTATGCATGACCGCCTGGGGCTATAGCCCCAGATATTTTATGAGTAGCCATGGATCACAAATTGACAAAACAAAATAGCCCCTGACTTATGAATCTATTATTCTGATTGTGCTTTATGACAATGTAGACGTGTAGGTGACTATCTAAATATTTCTCAGTATTGTTCCACTCTAGTTGTCTCACCACTTTTTCGTCTCTTACACTTTCCTCCACTCCTACAGTCCACCCTCACCCATTTCTGCAACCAAACATATCCGTTTGTCATTGGTCAGTCTCCACAACACTGTAACAGAGGTTGAGCCAACTCCTCCATGCGGAACTGTTTTAAATCAGTAACAATTATAGATGTGATGAAAGCTTTAAGTAGCACCACAACATCTCAATGGGGATTAGGTCTGGATATTTTCCAAGCAATCCCCAAACTTTACCTTTCTTATTGTGAAATTATTCTCATGAAGACTTGTGTGTTTTGGATCATTCTCTTGGTACATTAAGTAGTCGTGCTTCAAATTCATCTCATTGCCAGATTGCCGGATATTCTCTTATATTATCTGATACAAAACAGAATTAATGATGGCATGTTTTCCAGGTTCTGATGCAGCAAAGCTTCCTCAATCAAACTGCCACAACCATGCTTGACCGTTGTTTCTTAATATGGAATTTAGTGTTTGATTTTCACCACATGTAAGAGTGCCAATGTTACCTAAAAGGTAAACATTTGACTAATCTGTACAAATAATTTTTTTCTGCATCCAAACTCAGGAGTTTTTCTCATTGAGTTTCAGCCATAGGATTTTATGGTTTGTTCTTGAAGAGATTGTTGTGGAACGGACACTCCTGGGAAGACAGGCTATCGTCACAAATGTTCTCCATTTGGACAGAAGGGCTCTGACTAGGTTTCGGTGGAGCCTTGAGTGCCTTAGAAATCATTTTGTAACATTTTCCAAACTGATTTGCATCAACAACTTTTTTTTGTTTTCTGGAGTTGAAATTTCATTCGATGGTGCCATGATTTGGCATTTGAACATGTCCTAAAACTTTTATCTAATGGCTAGGGCCAAATGTTTATATTGGTAAAGTTTGGTCCAAATAATGCCTGATTGTTTACCTAAATATTCGGACACTGGACTTAATAATCCATTTCAATGGTTTAAATAAACAATTTTGTTTCTGAGAATTGCATGTTTGATTACCTAACTTACTAAATACATTACTCAAGTACAGTGGATATAAAAAGTCTACACACACTGTTAAAAGGCCAAGTGTTTGTTATGTAAATAAATTAGACAAAGATAAATCATGTCAGAAAGGTTCCACCTTTAATGTGACCTATAACGTAAACAGTTCAATTGAAAAACAAACTGATATCTTTGAGGGGGATAAATAAAAAACTCACAATAACCTGGGTGCATAAGTGTGCACACCTTTAAATTAATACTTTGTTGAAGCACCTTTTTATTTTGTACAGCACTCAGTCTTTTTGGGTAGGAGTCTATTAGTATGGCACATCTTGATGTGGCAATATTTGCCAAATCTTCTTTGCAAAAGCGCTCCGAATCTGTCAGATTGCAAGGACATCTCCTGTGCACAGCATTCCTCATATCACCCCACAGATGTTGTGGGCTCTGGCTGGGCCATTCCAAAACTTCTTCGGGTGAAGCCACGCTTTTGTGGATTTAGATATGTGCTTTGGGTCATTGTCGTGATGAAAGGTAAAGTGCTGAAAGGTATACTTTTTCTTCATTTTCAGCTTTTTAATGGACGCCTGAAGATTTGTGCTAAAATTGACTAGTATTTGGAACTGTTCATAATTCTCTCCAAGTTGACTAAGGCCCCGGTTCCAGCTAAAGAAACACATCCCCAAAGCATGATGCTGCCACCACCATGCTTCACTGTTGATGTTCTTTGGGTGATGTGCAGATGTTTTTGGGTGATGCAGTTGTTTTTGCACCAAATGTACCTTTTGGAATTGTGGCCAAAAAGTTCAACCTTGGTTTAATCAGACCATAACACATTCCCACGTGCTTTTGGGAGACTTGATTTTTGTTTTTGCAAACTTCAGCCAGGCTGGGATGTTTTTCTTTGTGAGAAAAGTCTTCCGTCTTGCCTCCCTACCCAATAGCCCATTCATATGAAGAATACGGGAGATTGTTGTCAAATGTAGCACATAGCCAGTACTGGCTAGTAGTTCCTGCAGCTCCTTTAATGTTGCTGTAGGCGTCATGGAAGCCTCTCTGGTCTCTGACCTCTCAGACCAATATAGAGGCCTGTAATTTTTACCATAGGTACACTTCAACGGTGAGAGACGGAATCTAAAACAAAACCCCAGAAAATCACATTGTATGATTTTTTTATAATTAACTGGCATTTTACTGCAATAGGCAAGCAGCTTGGTGAGAAGGCAACAACTGTTGGCGTAATTATACGAAAATGGAAGAATTTCAAATTGACGGTCAATCTCCCTCGGTCTGGGGCTCCATGCAAGATCTCACCTTGTGGGGCATCAATGATCATGAGGAAGGTGAGGGATCAGCCCAGAAGTTTGAATGTGATTGGTTAATTCGGAACACAGCCACATCACCGGTTATAAGAGGGAGTGCACACTTATGCAACCAGGTTATTTTAAGATTTTATTTTCATCCCCATCAACGATTTCATTCTTATCTTTTAATTGAATTGTTCACATTACAGGTCACATTAAAAGAGAGAAAAGTTCATACATGATTTATCTTTGTCTCATTCTTTTATATCACAAAACCTGGCATTTTAACAGGGTGTACCCACTTTTTATATCCACTGTAGATATGCATGTTGGCATACAGCACATTTATATCCATCTTATATATTTTAGCTTGTTTAAGTGTATTTTGAATTACTTAAGTTAGAAACTTCCTATCATGAGACCCATTAATTGACTTTTTGCACAATACACATGAATTTGTAATGTTAGAGCTAATTAGAGATCCTATGAATGTACTAATGCTGACCATTAGGACTGGTGTTGTCTGGTAAACATTGTATAATATAGAGTATGTGTGGATGGTCTCCATTGATATGGGGTCTTGTTCAGGTAATGCATTTGTAGTGTATCACTACCCATCCCTGGTCCTATGCAAATATGTGATTACAGCCCTGCTTCTTTATAGCAACTCCCAACAGATTTGGGAAAGTTGCTATTTAGGTATGAACCCAAGACAATAGCTTTCGAAAATGTTGTCAAGGGAAACTAAGATTTTTTTTCTTCAGGGCAGTAAATACTGTATTGTGTATATGTATGTGTATATGTATACACCTCCGGAAACAAGAAACCAGGCAAGCCTTGTTCAGTCGGTCCGCAATAGAAAGTGTTGCCCTCTCGAGAATCAAACCCGGTTCGCCCATGTGGAAGGGTGTGTCGTTAACCACTACACCAAAGAGCTGTACATTTGATGGGTGTCAGCACACCCTCTTTTGTCTACCCTGCACAATTCCTCTTTTGCCACTGGCTTTTTTAAAAGCTAATTGGCCATTCATGAATGATACTGATACAGAATGATAACTGACAAACGTTTCTTACTAAGATTACCTCCACCATAAATAGTGTCTATGAACTGTATGATGTTTGCCACTGGCTGTTTTAACAGTGTATTAGCTTTACCAGAATCTAATAACTTACTGGAATACTCATAAGAATTTGGCACTTGCTAGTAAGTCTGACAAAGCTATTTCATTCCATGGCATAAGAATGTATTTTATTCTTTCATGGCATAAAGTGAGGGAAAAAAGTATTTGATCCCCTGCTGATTTTATACGTTGGCCTACTGACAGATAAATTATCATTCTATAATTTTCATGATAGGTTTATTTGGACAGTGAGAGACAGAATATCAACAAAATCCAGAAAAACTTATGTCAAAACATTTATAAATTGATTTGCATTTTAATGAGGGAAATACGTATTTGATCCCCTCTCAATCAGAAAGATTTCTGGCTCCCAAGTGTCTTTTATACAGGTAACAAGCTGAGATTAGGAGCACACTCTTAAAAGGTGCTCCTAATCTCAGTTTGTTACCTGTATATAAGACACCTGTCCACAGAAGCAATCAATAAATCAGATTCCAAAATCTCCACCATGGCCAAGACCAAAGAGCTGTCTAATTTTAGGGACACGATTGTAGACCTACACAAGGCTGGAATGGGCCACAAGCCCATCGCCAAGCAGCTTGATGAGAAGGTGACAACAGTTGGTGTGATTATTTGTGAATGGAAGAAACACAAAAGATTTGTCAATCTCCCTCAGTCTGGGGTTTGTGATGGAAATTTCATCGATAGACACTCAAAGGAGTAAGACAGAGACAAAATTCTCTTGGCACAATTAGCAGTTTATTTGCAAATAGAGAGACGTGTCAAATGCTTACCGAATAATCATTCGAGGAGCCTCTAAAGTAAATTACATGTACAGCTCGTATTTATAACAGTCAAAGGGGTGTGGTATAATGCTGCACCTCTGTGCTAACTCAATAGAATACATTCCTTTTGTTCTATTACCACCTAGGCCTGACACAAAGGGCATACTGTCCTTCTCCACATGGGTAACCTCTTCAACTCAGTTAGGGCTTACAGCATCCTGCCATATT